>JAMOIN010000683.1:0-24091 GCA_024666655.1 Dascyllus trimaculatus
AAGAGTAAACAAACATTTACTCATTGAGAGTGTGTTTGTAAAGTTAATATAAGAGCTCATTAAAACTGAACAGACCCCTAAGATACATAATATTTACTTAATGATGTGATTTTCCATAATGGGTGCTAGCACACTGAGCAGAACCAGTGAATGTCGCTGGTCATATCAAAATGACTTGTGCAAAAAAGGTGTTGACTGAGTATTTCAGGAGACAAGTTGATGCTTTTTGAATGAGGGTCTATTGGAGATAGTGTTATGGGTGCCAGCCCCTAGTGGCCATCTGTGGTATTACACTTAAAGGTTCCCTCTGCACCAAACCTGCATCACAAAATGATAATAAATAAAACGTCATAGTGAGAATTTAGGAAACTCATCAGTAATTATTTAAGAGCTGCAGAGAATCAGAGGTTTAATCGGCATTATCGGCTCAACTGGAGGAGACGACGAGAAAAAGATGGAAAGGAGGAGGATCAGTGGAAAAAGGAGGAAGAGGGTCAGAAACGAGGACGAAGAGGAGGAGAAGAAGAGCCGGGAACAACATCAGAGGAGGCGATAATGGAGGAGGAAGATGGTTTTGGACAAGGAGAAAAGGAAAGACAGATGAGAAGGAGAGAAGCGAGATAAAAGAGAGGAGGGAGATAAGGAAGGAGGGAGGAAAAGTGGGGGAGAAAAATCTGTAGAAAATGTTTCCAGCAGCAGCAGAGCTGAGCTTTAATCCACCGAGCACCTGAAAGTGGGTCACATCACCACAAAATACAGACTGAAGAGGCTCTGAGACTCGGCTCGGGAGAGAAAATGTACTGTCGCTAGTCTGTTTTCAGCTGAACAACAAGGAGGCGAGGAGAGGAAGCAAGGAGAGAAGCCTGGCTTTCTTCTGTCATTCAGAAATCTGCTGATTTAACTCGTCGGTATCAGCCTTTCTCATACATGCAGCTTTCTTTATTATCCGATTTAGCATCTCTCCAATATTCCAAATCTAAGTCAGAACCTCCATTAAAAATTTCATGATTCAACTCTCATAAGTTCCGCACAAAAATCAATGTCACTATTGATTCCCCGCTAAATACAAACAAATATAAAGTCCCCATTCAGAGCCTCCTTCTGGACTGACTCCATCTTCACATCTCTACGGAGCAGGACGCTTCAAGTCAGAACTTCCATTGGGAATCTGCTAATTTAACTTGGACGTAGCTGCAGAGCCTTTGTGGGTCTGACAGACGGCAGAACACACAGGAATGTAAACTACACATCATATAGACTCACTGTTTATACTAAATATACTGCAGTTTCAGGAGACAAATACCACACTGATGGATTTATTACCCCGAGTACTCTTAGTAATCGTAGCTGCTTATTTTCTGTACTGAGGTAGGAGTTTTGCTTGAGTGAAGGATTTGGATGTTTCTTAACAAACGGTCCTCGCAAGGTCTGAAACTCAGAGTTGTCCTCTAAAAGTGGAAATATATTCAGGTTACAGTGAAGGAAACCACAGAAAGTCATGAATCTTTATATAGCGGAAAATCCTATTCAGAACTTCCATTGAAAATCTTCTTATTTAACTTATAGAGTTTCCTACATGTTGATTATCGGTTTATCAGAAAATCCTATTCAAAACTTCCATTGAAAAACAGCCGATTTAACTCACACACACTCGTGCGTTAGGACTCCTGGCTTTGTGAGGACTTTTGTTGACATGACTAATTCAGACCTCCACCTGCTTCTGCGAAACGTCCTCACAGAGACAGACATTCAGTCCACCTGCCGCCGTGTCTCCGTCCATCATTGTCTGTGTTTGATCAGCGGTAAAGTCTGTTTGTTCACATGGACAGAGTGTTTACTTCTGTGTGTGTGTGTGCAGAATAACAGTTTAGACCTAAATCACTTAAATTCATAGACTTCTGACGACAGTTCTGACCTGGGTTTAAACCTGAGCGTTAAATCAGCGGATTTTTAATGGTAGTTTTGACTGGGATGTTTGGTTTTGGGGCTGCATAGTAACCAGTAACTCTGCATCAAATGAAAGACTTTAAAGAGGCACACTGGGAAACATCCAGTCAGAGTTCTGGCTTGTATTTGGTAGTCGGTGAGTGGATTCTTGTATTTTTGTGTTTTTTTGAGACTGACATGTTGAATTAGTAGATTTCTGATGGCAGTTTAAGTGTTTAATGGAGGTTCTGGCTGGGGTGTTTGGTTTTGGGAAGCTACGTAACAACAGGTGACTCTGCATTAAAAGGAAAAAAGTGGGAGCTCTGACTTTAATCCGTGTCTCTGTGGAGACCAGTAACAGTCATCTACAGATTTCCAGTGTAGGTTTAGACTCGAATCTGATTGCAGAAGAACAACATAGACCTACAACGATCCGGCATAACATTATGACCACCTGCCTAATATTGTGTTGGTCCCCCTTATGTGCTCCAAAATGCTCTGAACCATTGACCAGAGGACCTCTCAGGGTGTCCTATGGGGTCTGGAACCACTGGATCCTTTGGGTACTCTGGCTTGTCCAGTGGGGCCTCTGTCAATCCAACTTGTTCCACTGCATCCTGTTGATGCTTGATCACAATGGGCTGTAGGAAGTTTGGAGGTCACATCAACATGTTGGACCATTGTCATGTTCCTCAACATGTTCCTGATTGGTTGATGTTGTTTCCATGTGGTGGGGTGCATTTTCCTGCAGTGACATTTGGGATTTCCATCAGCATGAGGGAGTGTGTTTGTTGTGGGACCATGTTTATTTGGGGGTCTAATCCTGATCAAGGTTTTCCATCAGAACACCACATAGAACCAATATGATCCATGTTATTCACTTCACCTGTCAGTGGTCATGATGTTGTGGCTGATTGGTGGATAAGTTAAATTAGCAGATTTTTAAAGGCATTTCTGAATTTGACTTAAAATATTGAAAGAAGATTAAATCAACAGATTTTCAGGTGGCTGTCTGCTGGATAATAAAGAGGAAGGTGAAGACTCGCAAGTTAAATTAGAAGATTTCTAACGGAAGTTTTGACTGGGATGTTTGGATTTGGGGCTAAATATTAAGGGGGGACTCTGGTTTGAATGAAAGACTTCTAAGAGTTAAACTAGAAAATTTTCAATAGGAGTTCTGACTTTGGTTTGGAATGACTCATTTCAGCCATGCACTGGAAAAAAATGCCCCTCCCAAAACAATTAAAAAAAACTTATTTCAAGGCATTTTACCTTGAAATAAGTGGAAAAAATCTGCCAATAGAAAAAGTAAAAATTTGTCTTAAAACAAGTTCCTTTCATCTTGCTGAAATGCTACTTTTAAAGTGAATTTATCTTAAATCAAGTGGGTTGAGACATTTTGACTAAAAATAAGACAAATAAACTTGGTAAGATGTTGAGTTTTTGCAGTGTGTGCTCTGCATTTTAAGACTGACGTGTTGAATTAGTAGATTTCTGATGGCAGTTCTGACCTGGATTTAGAGTTTTAAGTGTTAAATCAGCAGATTTTTAATGGAGGTTCTGACTGGGATGTTCTGTTTTGGGCATTAAATGCATTAAAGAAAAGACTTAAGAAGACCACTAATGGTTAAATCTACAGATTGCAGGTTTTACAGTGCACACATACAAGTTAAATGATCATGTTTTTAATCACATTTAATCTGACTTTGACTTGAAACTCTGAAAGTATTCAACAGATTTTCAGTTGATTGTCTGCAAGATAACAACGTAATCTGAACACACGAGAAAGGTGAGGACTTGCGCGTTAAATTAGCAGGTTTTTGATGGCGGTTCTGACCCGGATTTAGACTCGAGAGTTAAATTAGCAGGTTTTTAATGGCACTTCTGACTGGGATTTGTCTCCCTCTTTATCTCCCCTTTGTTGCCTTTGCATCATCTCCTCTCCGCCTGCTAACAGCTGCCCTACATATTGAAGGATAGATATCGTTGCATCACCACAGGCAGCACAAAAAATATCACACACACACATGCACTGCAGAAAACATGCTGCACACACACACACATGCCTTCATACCACACACACACACACACACACTGAGGTGGATTAATTATTATTCGGTTGCCAAGGAGATAATGGAAGAACGAGCAAATCTGTCAGCTCCCCGAAGAGACTGAAGACTCTTCACACTTCATCCTCTGCCTCGTTCTACCACTCAGTGAGTGGGAATATACCATCCATTATATCATGCGTGTTGCCATGGCGATGATAATGTAGGATTAACAGAGGAAGAGTTTTTTTGTTTTTTTTTAAAGGTTCGAATCAAAGATTAACGGATCGGCGGATTGTTAGACGGAGCTCTGGCTTTGATTTTGATAAACGTGACGGCGAAACACAAAGAGTTAAATCACAGTATTCCAGGTGGGACTTCTGACTCTGGTTTTCTGATAAATAAAAAGACTAACACACCTTTATTCAAACCGTAAGCTTTAAGACACACGAGTTAGAGTGACAATTCTTTAATGGAAGTTTTGACTTGGGTTTTACGTACAGAAAATCGCATTTAAGATGTAAATCAGCAGATTTTCAGTGGAGGTTTCAACTTGAATTCTATGAGTTGTCTGTGAACCATGAACCTTAAGACTTACATGCTAATTTGACACATTTTAATTGAGGTTTTGACCTGGATCTTATAACAAAAAGAGACATTTCTGGCTGTGAGACTTGCCTGTTAAATCACTGGAGTTCCAGTGGAGGTTCTGACTTGGATTTTGTAGTGAACAAATAGGCCTGCAGAGGACAGACCTCTGATAAATCAACAGACTACATTAGTTGTGTGAAAACCACGAGCCTTAAGACTTGCATGTTAGATTGACAGATTTCCAGTGGAGGCTTTGACTGGGATTTCCTGATAACTAAATAGACTAAAAGAGTTGTCTGCTAATCATAAACCTTAAGACTTACATGCTAATTTGACACATTTTTAATTGAGGTTTTGGCCTGAATCTTATAACAAAAGGAGACATTTCTGGCTGTAAGACTTGTGCATGTTAAATCACTAGAGTTCCAATGGAAGTTCTGACTTGGAAAATAAACTGAGCAGCATACAAACATCCATCCAATCATCATCTATGCAGCCGTGCAGCCAAGCAAACAAGCATATATGAGGTTATTCAGCACATTTGAGTGACTTGTAAACTCTGTACATTTGTTAAAAGGAGTAAATTTCCAATGAAAGTTCTGACTTGGATTTTGTAGTAAATAAATAGGCTAACATAGTCGTGTGAAAACCATGAGCCTTAAGACTTGTATGTTCAATTGATGCATTTTAACGGAGGTTTCGACTTGGGTTTTGTAGATAAATAAACGGGCATGCAGAGGACAAACGCATCAGACGAGGCTGCAGGACTTTAATTTACATCAGCAGTTTTCAAATGGAGGTTTTGTACGGGAAAATGAAATGAGTCGAGTTAATTCAACACACCTGAGCTGCTTGTAAGCTCTGCACGTTTGGTAAAAGGAGCACATTTCCAGTATCCAACAGTTTTATATTATGATAACCTGAATGTGTCGGACAAAACATTTTTCCTGTCTCTGAAATAGGAGTTAAAAACGTGTTACCTGCAGCTGTAGATGTGTAGCAGCTTCACCTCAACGTGTCCAGACAGAATCTAAAACACACCTGAGTGTTCAGGTGTGAAGATGGACGGAAGGTGTGAAGGGTCAAAGGTCTGGAGGTTTAATCTGCAGCAGATGTTCAGCAGAAAAGTATAGAAAACTTCACCCACAGTTATTGATCCGATCAATAAGTTCAACTAATGCAGAACCTCCACTAGAAATCTGCAGATTTAAATCTCATCCTTCTGTTTAAATCCACAAATCTAAGGCTTCTTTTGGAAATCTGCTGGTTTAAGTCGTTTCACAAAGCATATTATCTTTGTTTGTGGTGAAAAACGAATGGACTAATGTGGAACTTCAATCAGAAAATCTGCAGATTTAGGAAAAATAGTTGTTTTTTAAAAATCTAAATATCCAATGCAGGAGTTCTGTTGGAGATCTTTCCATTTAAAGCTCACAAATCATCGACATAGAGCATGTTTGACTTGTTTACTTCAACTAATACAGCACAAGGAAGAACTTCTGTGAGAAACCTGCTTTTTTAACATTAATGAAACACAGCAGAACAAAACTCTTCTTTGCTGTTTTTAATTAAAACAGAAAACCTTCCATTAGAATTAATATATAGAAAAATTATGTAATGCAGACCTTCTGTTTGAAACCTGCTTGATAAAAGTCCTCTATAAAAATCATTTTGTCTTCATTTATTGTGAATAAATGAATGAAGCAGAATGTATGACGGATAATTGTTGATTCATTTTTGACCATTTTATGTCATTTTAGACTTTTTACCTCCACCAGTGAGGTCATGTTTTTGCTGACGTTTATCTATTTGCTTGTTTGTCTGTCTGTTGGCAACTTTATATGAAAAGTTCTGAACGGATTTTGATGAAATGTTCAGGAAAGGTGGATCATGGGACAAGAAACAGATCATTAGATCTTGGTGCTGATCCGAATCACCGTCTGGATCCAGGAATTCTTTGCAGGATTCTTTAGCATTGGTAGATAGGGCAATGTGCATGTATATGTGCATGTAACTCCACAATAAATGTCCAGGCTGCTTGGTAAAAAAAATACAGGATCAGTTCCCACTAATTTCTACAACATGTCAAAGTTTGATCCGGATCCTGGAAAAATTCCAGATACTAGGATCCAGAACAGGAAAACCTAGAGGGCCTGTGGAATGGTCATCACTGTAAGGTAACAGATGAAGATCCAGACATGCAGCCAACACCAACATGTAGCTGAGACTCTGCTGAATCAGGAGGATCCAACAGATCTGTTGTAGAATCAACAGCTATGGAGCTGGATCCAGAAGAAACCACCATTACCCAGAAAGAGATTCTGGTGAATAAATATTGAACTAATGATGATATCAATGTGAATCCAGATGCTAAGGGTTTGTTTTCTGGGTCAGGGAGTCTAATAATTTAGACCAGTGGTTCTCAACTGGTCGCGACCCAAATTTTTGAAGTTTGTGGTTTCTGTTAACAAATTAAGGTTTATTTGGGTGTAGTCTCAACGCATTTTGATACAACTTAGGAAAATTTTAGCTTATTTTTTTGCTAATTTTGGGATATTTGGATGCTTTTTGCCAAGTTTTGGGCATATTTTGGTCCATTTTGACAGATTCTGAGCACATTTTGGTTCATTTTTGGCCATTTTAGCATAAATTTCACCAATTAGCTGGAAGAGCCAAATCTAGAGGTAACAGTGGGCAACTACTGGTGTCACCACCACTAAATATCCTGCTATCGAAAGCAAACTGTGTCACAAGAAACACGTCCTTTAAAATTAAAGACCTTATACCACTACTTTTTTTGGGGGGCCATGCTTCTGCGACCCTCTAAAAATGGCTTCGTGACCCACTTTTGGGTCCCAACCCACCAGTTGAGAACCACTGATGTAGATAAAACAATCCTGGGACGATTATTTCTGGGTGTAAATCACATTATGGGGTGAAATGAGCTGCTTGGAGGAGGTCTTTGTTCTCCGGGTGCTTTTCTAGTTTTTATGAGTGAATGTGGACGAGTTTCAAGTTGTTTTGAACCACGTTTGAATCATTTAAGCCATATTTTGAGTCATTTTTGACAATTATTACTGCTGACAGTGTTTAGAAACTTCTTCCCTTCATGTTTTATGTTTCTGGGAATCAAACTAATCCAGAACTTTAATTGGAAATCAGCTGATTTAACACAATTTCTTCATTTTGTTGTGCGAAACTTCCATTAGAAATCTGGATTCTGTTTCTTGTGTCGATACTTTACAGATATTTTATTGAAGGAAGGTGGTTTTTAGAGTCCTGAAGAAGTGAAATAATCCAGTGAGTGTCACAGTGTGTCAGTGTGAGTGTGTGATATGTGGGTATGTGTGGAGCCTCGGGGCTTTAAACCATCAGTCGGTGGTCCTACTATTGTCTGCTCAGTAAGTGTTGGGGGATGGTGAGGAACTAATAAGCTTAACTGGCTGCTTCACCCTCCGCTGCCCTTCCTCCTCCTCGTCTTCCTCCCTCAGGCTCTGATGGCTGAATGAACAATGTTTAGTGTCTGTCTGAAGGAGCTAAATGGATCCGATGGTCCTCCGTCGCTCGTCTTCGCGAGACAAAGACGTTTTTATTCCCCGTCAGCGACAAACAGCTGCGGCGAGCCTCGCGTCCTGCTGGTGGCGCTAACGAACCAGCTCATTGAAAATCATTAAACTCTGGTGTGTTTCTGTTTTGCGGACATTAACTCAGCTCAGGTAGAAGTTCTGACTTGGATTTGGTTGAGGAGAAAAGCTTAGGAGGGTTAAATCGAGTGACTTTTAATTGAAGTTCTGCATTAGGCTTATTTTAATTAAACAAAGAAACTAAGCTCTGAACAGAACAAAGAGCAACCAGAATTAAATTAGTTCATGAAGCTGCAGAGAGAGACACCAAATAAGGACATGTTTAACAGAACTATATCTGTTTTGTATGTATAGTTAAATATGTGATATATAAAAGGGCTGCACACGTCACTGAGACTCCTGGAAGTTAAATTAGACGGTTTTCAATGGAAGTTCTGCATCAGCTGGTTTTAGTCATTAATAGTTTTTTAATAAACCTAATCGTCTGAACTCGGAGCAGTTTCTGGGTGTTTGTATTTGCTCCTGTCTCATTTTTCCTCACCGTGGGTTCATTTTTCACCGCAACACAAAGCCCTGCGCCTCTATGGAAGCAGAACAGCCATGTGGAAGGAGACAGAACTCAGAAGAATGATGGAAATCAGAAAAATAAAGTAGAGTGATCCCTCCGAAATCCGAGAAGTAGCGTCCTTCTATGTATTTCTATATATTTCAAGGCTTTATAAACCCTCCCCACACTGTTATTAACCTTTCCAACAATCTTATAAACACTTCCTATTAGGGATGCACGATAATGCTAATTTCAACCGATTCCGATAACCGATAATTTTATACTTCTTGCAGCTGATAACCGATGATGTCAACCGATTGCGCAACAGAGCGTCACACCGGAGTTGTCAGGTCCGCTACTACAACCACCGCGACGTTCTAGACGACACTCGGTGGCGTTCAGCGGCGGCGCGCACGACATTTTTGAGTATCAAAATTATCATCCGAATACCACCACAACCATCAAATATTCAGATATTCCAATATTCGGGACCAGCCCTTGTGAAACGACTTCTTCTGTTACAGTAAAGAAAGTCTAAACTGGTCAGTGCCACCATAGACATATATACGTAGACACTGTGTTGACTGCTGCTGCCGATTGGAGCCGACGTGCCTACGCGGCGGCCATCTTGGTACAGTGCCACTCGCCCCTACAGTGCATTACGTCTATAGAGGAATGACATGTCTGCACTATAAAAGTGATCATAAATCCATCAGTTGTCAACATATATTGTTTGTTACAAACGTCAGACATGGAGGACGGACAGGCAGATATAAATAGAACAAAAGCATCCAAGCATCCTGTGTCATAGCTAAATGTGTGACGTTTTTAACAAACCAAACCGTTTGGAAATCGGTCGAAAATTCAGTGAATAATTCTACTTTAAGATTGTGGAGTACCTCTTACCTCCATAGACTTACATTCACTCCCCCCTCTGCTAGCACTGTACCAAGATGGCGGAGCTTTAGGCACGTCCCTCCACAGTCAATGCGGCGTCTACGTATATATGTCTATGAGTGCCACGCCATGCTGCTTGTTTTTCCCTGCCCGCGCAGTCTGATGACATCACACACATGCGACAGTACCGTCAGGGAGGGGAGGGGTTGAGGAGCCACGCATGAGGACAAACCACAACACACAGACCAACGGCAAAAACCAAGATTCCAAGTCTTTATTATTACCGGGTCGTTTTATCGGCTGATTTTTTAATTATCGGCATGACGTCATATTTGCCAAAATTAACCGATAATTATCGGTGCTTTGACAATCAGGCAACACTTGAGGAGACAAGGCAGAACAGTCAACGAAATAATAATTAAAGTGATAATATTAGAATAATAAGCAAGATTAGGATGCATAACAAGATTAATTAGGATATAAAAAAAACTAAAAATGACATCACACTGGTTAAAAAGAGAACATTATATAACAGACAGGACATGATGGAGAATAAAATAATAAAATACTAGCTAATAAACGACGACAACTAACAAATTTGGAGATTTTTATCAAAGCTGGCAGATTTTGTGGTTCAGAAAATTAAATCAGAGGATCTCTAATAAAATTTCTGGTTTGAAATTAGCTTCATGAATAAAATAAATTGTCTTTATTGATGGTGGCAGTGGGGACATGGAGCAAAGACGCTACTGAGCAGCTTAGGTCAGAAGATTTACAATGAGTTCATCTAAATGTTTGATAAATAAAATAGGATCCAAGCAACGCAGAGACTCATTAAAGTTAAAATCCTGATGAGGTTAGTTTCCTTTACGTACATAAAGCTCTGGATCATTAATAATCTGAGCGTTTGAGCCTCGCGGCAGCACGCTGGAGACCTCCGTCATCCGGCTGCTTCAGTTTCAAAGAGAAGCTCAACAAAAACATCATTTTCAAATTTGTCCACATTAGTGAGGCGAGAGTCTGGGACAGGAACTGCAGCAGAGAAACGGCAGCAGCTGGATGAAACCTGAGCGAAGCATGTTAGCGCCGTGTGAGTCTGAGTGTGTGTGTGTGTGTTAATGTGTGTGTGTTGCAGCGAAAGTCGCCGTGCAGGTGTTGAGTTTCAGGCCTTAATGTGTTTGTGAATGAAAGTCAGAGGCAGACAGATTGAATGAGGCTGAACGAGTCCGTTAACAGACGCTAATGTGTCTGACAGAACAAGAGTCCATTAGAAAGAAACACCGAATTCAAGGTCTGCGGCGAAATAAAACACACCGACGAGAAGAAGATACAACAAAAGTAGAAAACTTTCAGACCAGGAAACGTCTTTTTGCAGACAGCAGGTTTGGATCTGCCGAGCCCTAATGGAGGCTCTTACTTTGAAAAGAAGAAGTGTCCAGTCGTGTTATTTTCTAACACAGTGGTTCTCAACTGGTCCAGCCTCAGGACCCACTATGTCTCTATTAATAACGGTCGTGACCCATATTTTTGAAGTTTGCGGTTTCTGTTAACATATTAAGGTTTATTTGGCTGTCATCTGAACACATGTTGATACAGTTTGGGAAAATTTTAGCCCATTTTTTTGCTCATTTTGGTATATTTAGACACTTTCGCCAAGTTTGGGGCATATTTTGGCCCATTTTGACAGATTCTGAGCGCATTTTTGGTTCATTTTTGGCACATTTTAGCATAAATTTCTCCAATGAGCTGGCAGAGACAGATCTAGAGGTTAATAGTGGGCAACTACTGGTGTCACCACCACTAAATATCTTGCTACTGAAAGCAAACTGTGTCATAAGAAACACGTCCTTTAAAATTAAAGACTTTGTACCACTACTTCTTTGGAGGGGTTCATGCTTCTGCGACCCTCTAAAAATGGCTTCGCGACCCACTTTTGGGTCCCGACCCACCAGTTGAGAACCACTGTTCTAATGCAAGCTTACATCAGACTTTTTCTAGTGGAGGTTCTACATCAGGGGTGTCAGCCTCCGGTCCTCGAGGGCCGCTATCCTGCATGTTTTAGATGTTTCCCTCTTCCAACACACCTGATTCAAATGATCAGGATCGTTATCAGGCTTCTACAGAGCTTGATGATGAGCTGATCATTTGAATCAGGTGTGTCGGAGGAGGGAAACATCTAAAACATGCAGGATAGCGGCCCTCGAGGACCGGAGTTTGACACCCCTGTTCTACATGAAGTTTTTTGACGAACAACAGGAAAACAAGAAAATTGCCCTTATATAAGACGGATTAAATTGTTATGTTTCTATGTCTCAGTTTTTTATATGCATTTATATGATACAGTGGTTCCTCATCTATGGTGGGGGTTAGGTTCCAGAACTCCCCGCGATATACGAAATCGGCAAAGTAGCAACCTTATATTTATTATTTATATATATTTTAAGGCTTTATAAACCCTCCCCACACAGTCATTAACCTTCCCCACACTCTTATAAACCCTTCCTACACTCTTAAACCTTCCATCTAGAGGATCTTCTACAGTCGTGTCCGATAATGGAACTAGCGACGCAGCGATCCACTTGAAACGCCCACTTGGGAAAAACTTTGTCGTATTTTAAACACACCGACACCGAGGACGTCCGGCTGCCTACCTACCGGGAAACTGATGATGATGTTACGGTAATCCTACAGACTGTCACCGGTTCTCTGACGGTCGTTTCCAGTAAACTCTCACCGTGTGGGACCAAAGGTTCTGACTGGCTTCCATCACCGCCGATCAATCAGAGACCGACTAGCTCAAGAGGAAGCGGCCGTAGCTGAGTTTTCCATACACGTGTCGACTCATCTGATGTACGCTACGGATTTAAAACACGATTTAAAAATCCACGATACAGTGAGACCGCGATATGACGAGGGACGACTGTATATAAGATCTGTAAAGCTAGATTTAGGTCAGAACCTCCTCAAAAATCGATCTCGTTAACTGAGCAAACTTCCGGTTTAGGTTGACTTTGAAAATAACCTGCATGTAGAAGAAGTTCTCATTATATTAGGATATTTCAAAAAAACATAGAAGAAAGACAAATGAGACTTAAATCTTCAGATTTGTGATTGTGACTTGGATTTGGTTTGTTTCAAAAAGAAAGTAGCCTCCATGTAAGAAAGGTAAGAAAGTTAAATGTTATTTAAGTTTAGCCCAAAACTGATACGAGATATTTAATTGTGATAAAGAAAATGAGGTCTAGATAAGGTGGAGAGTTACGAAAGTTAAATTAGCAAACTTCTAATGGAAGCTCGGCTGCTTTAAGAAAGTTTTATTGGACAGTAAACCTCTATGGCAGTGGTTCCCAACTGGTGGGTCGGGACCCAAAAGTGGGTCACGAAGCCATTTTTAGAGGGTCACAGAATCATGCCCCTCATAAAAAGTAGTGGTATAAAGTCTTTTATGTTAAAGGACGTGTTTCTTATGACACAGTTTGCTTCCAATAGCAGGATATTTAGTGGTGGTGACACCGGTAGTTTCCCACGATTAACCTCTAGATTTGGCTCTGCCAGCTTATTGGAGAAATTTATGCTAAGACGTTCCAAAAATGAACCAAAATGTGCTCAGAATCTGTCAAACTGGGGCAAAATATGCCCAAAACTTGGCAAAAAGCGTCCAAATATCCCAAAATTAGCAAAAAAATAAGCTAAAATTTTCCCAAGCTGTATCAAAATGCGTTGAGACTACACCCAAATAAACCTCAATTTGTTAACAGGAACAGTAAACTTCAGAAATTTGGGTCGCGACTGTTATTAATAGAGACATAGTGGGTCCTGAGGCTGGACCAGTTGAGAACCACTGGTCTATGGGACTGGAATGGAGGTTGTGCATTTGGTTTTCTAATTACTAAACAAAGCTTAAATCAGCAGATTTCCTGATGAAGTTCTGCATTAGATTTTTCTTTTTAAAAACAGAGACAATAAACTCCACAGAGAGACTGGTGATGGTGGTTAAATCGGACGGTTTCTAAAGGAAGTTCTGAACTGAATTCATGGAAAATAAGGACAGTCAGTGGAGCTGCAGTTATCAGGCTTAGAATAGGACTTTATGACTCTGTGTGTGTGTGTGTGTGGTTGTGACACTTAAACACACACACATTCAGTATTATCAGTAATAGAGTCGGTTTATCTCAGATCAGCTCGCAGCTTTACTCACTATTGGACTGGACCACACATTTAATAGTTATTTCACACACACACACACGGAGGTATTGCATTACAGTGGAATTTCAGGCAGCTGGCGACAGGCCTCTGTGTGTGTGTGTGTGTGTGTGTGTGTCAGGTTTCACCAACAGCTGAGCAGAATAAACGGCGAAAATGAAAAACTGCGTTTGACTCTGGCTCCGCTAACCGTCTTAAATCAGCACATTTCTAATGGAACTTCTGACTGCGTTTCCTCAAAGACGTCAGATACTGAAGGAATACTTACGATTGCTCAAAACTGTTCAATCAGCAGGTTCCTAATGGAAGTTCTGACTGGGTTTTTAATTTTTTTTTTCCTGCTTCGTACGATAGAAAACACCGATGAGATCAACACGGGTTTTATTTGAACCACAGACTGAAGCTGGAGCCGGCCTCATGCTGGATTCACAAACAGTCAAATCTGCGTCTGCTGAAGCACCAAATTTCCAGCTGGAGTTCTGAATTGGATTCTATTAGGAAGCAAAAACAAGCTTTGTGCAGACAAAAAGTTTGATTGCAGTTAAATCAGCGCGTTTTTAATGGAAGTTCTGACTTGATTTGTTGTTACTAAGAAAGAAAACATATGTCTGCAGGTTTATTATCACGTTTAAAAGGGAAGTTTTGAATTAGATTCCTGGATGATGGTTGAATCAGTAGTTTTCTCATGGAAGTTCTAACTTGGACTGTGTTTGCTTTTAAGAAAGACTTGAATAACAAACGACAGAAGTTAAATCTGCAAGTTTCCAATGGAAGTTTTGAATCAGATTCCTTTAAACAAAGACACGATGATGGTTGAATCAGCAGTTTTCTAATGGAAGTTCTGACTTGGATTGTGTTTGTTTCAAAGAAAGACTTGCAGTACGAACTACAGGTGGGATGAAATATCGATACAGCGATACATCGTCGTCCCTCCTCGTGCGATATGAGTATTATATCGCTCTAATAAGGCGCTCTAAACCCTGCCAGCTGCTGTTACCCCAGCGTCACTACTTAATGTCTCCACAAGGTGGCGTTTATCACATGAATGAGGGAGACTTGAGCGGAAATGAATCGGCCCAACAACAGTTAGTACAGGTATAATGGAGGACAGCAACGCTACCGTAAGAGGCTCCCCATCCACATTTAAGTCTAAAGTGTGGACCCATTTGGGCTTTCATTGAGGGAACAAGCAAGCTGGACAAAGACTACGCCATGTGCAAGAACTGCCTCGCAAAAGTAAAGTAGACAGGCAACACCACCAACATGCAAACCCACCTGCAACGCCACCATGCTGAACTCCTTGCCGAGATGCAGCTAATGGTTCAAGTCAGCCTGCAGCCGTTAATGCAACAGTTAAAGCAATAGTTCTCAACTGGTCCAGCCTCAGGACCCACTATGTCTCTATTAATAATGGTCGCGACCCAGATTTTTGGCTTAAATTGGCTTATTATTTGCTCATTTTGATATATTTGGATGCTTTTGCCAAGTTTTAGGCATATTTTAGCCCATTTTGACAGATTCTGATCACATTTTGGTTCATTTTTGGCTCGTTTTAGCTTAAATTTCTCCAATAAGCTGGCAGAGACAAATCTAGAGGTTAATAGTGGGCAACTACTGGTGTCACCACCTCTAAATATCCTGCTATTGAAAGCAAACTGTGTCATAAGAAACACTTCCTTTAAAATAAAAGACTTTACACAACTATATTTTTTTTGGGGGGCATGCTTCTGCGACCCTCTAAAAATGGCTTCGCGACCTACTTTTGGGTCCCGACCCACCAGTTGAGAACCACTGGCTTAAAGCAAAGATGGCCGCCGGCATTACAACGTCCATCACTGGGTTTCCAAAAATGCTGCACACACTGGGACTAAGATATGAATATATATAAGTTATGGATATGGTGACGTTTGGTTATGTGGTTGTCCTGCAATATATCGATTATCACAGTATCGTGATGGTATCGGTATCGCGTATCGTATATCGTATGGTGTGGTTCCCTGTGATTCCCAACCCTAGTACTAATATTAAATCTGCAAGTTTCTCAGTGGAAGTTTTGACTGAAAGAAACCAAACAAGCTTTACATAGAATGTTGGTTAAATCATCAGATTCCTAATGGAGGTTCTGACTTGGGTTGTGTTTGTTTGTGAGAAAAACTTGTGATAGAAACGCTCAAGTTGGAGTGTTAAATCTGCAAGTTTCCAATGGAGGTTTTGAACTGGAGCTTGATGTTGTTGAATCAACAGGCCTCTGACTCAAATTGTGTTTGTTTTATTGAAAGTATCTTGACTCCAGTTTGGCTCCGTTCGGCCGACAGCCTTGACGTCGCTTCAATCAGACAGATTTCTGATGGAGGTCCTGAATGGCATCAGGTGGAAACAGCTGCCGTTGAATCTAATTGGATTATTGAACCAGCTGGGAGGTTGTTGTGGTCACATGATCCAGCCACACACACACACACACACACACACACACACACTAACACACACTCACACTCACACACACACACACACTAACACACACACACTCACACTAACACACACACACACACACTAACACACACACACACACTAACACACACACTAACACACACACACACACTAACACACACACACATAGGGGTATTGTCTGCACAACGTGAGACACACAAAGACACACACTGAGACAGACAGCAGACGGATTGTATCTGTGTGTCAGAGGTCAAAGGTCACGTGTGTGTGTGTGTGTGTGTGTGTGTGATGGTTTGAATTCCTGATGGGAGTCAAAGGTTAAAGGTCACTTCCTCTATCACTCCGTCGCTCTGTAACTCCATTCTTCTTCTACTCCTTCTACTTTTTCTTCATCTCCTCCTGCTTTTATTCTTCTTTTTCTAGTCCTCCATTTTCTTCTTCTGCTCCTATTTTTTTTGTCATCTTCTTCTTTTATTCCTCCTCTTTGTCATCTTCATTTGCTTCTTCTACTGTTGATTTATCATCATCTTCTTCTACTACTCCTCTTTTTCCTAGTTTAATCCTTTTGCTTTTTCTTCTCTTTCTTCTCCTCTTTTCCTTCTTCTTCTACTCCTTGTATTTTGTACTCTTTCTTTTTCTTCTACCTTTTCTTCATCTCTTCCTCCCTTTATTCTTCTTTTTCTAGTCCTCCATTTTCTTCTTCTACTCCTTGTATTTCATCCTCTATTCTTCTTTTGTCTTCTTCTACTCCCCTTTCTTCTACTACTACTTCTTCGACTCTTCCTTTTTATCTTCTTTTTCTACTCCTCCTTTTCTTTGTTTAATTCCTTTTTCTTTCTCTCCTCTTTCTTCTTCTACTTGTATTCTGCTTTCTTTTTTCTTCTGCTCCTTTTCCTCTTCTTTTTGTTCTCCATTTTTTTTTCTTCTTCTACTCATTCTTCATCTCCTCCTCCTTGTATTCTTCTTTACCTAGTCCTCCATTTTCTTCTTCTTCTCTCCTTTGATCATCTTCTTCTCCTAATTTTTCCGTCATCTTCTTCTTCTACTCCTTACATTTTGTCCTCTACTCTTGCTTTGTCTTCTTCTCTTCCCTTTTCTTCTTCTACTACATCTTCTACTCCTGTCATCTTCTTCTTCTACTCCTTATATCTTGTCGTCTGCTCTTCCTTTGACTTCTTCTACTCCCTCTTCTTCTTTTACTACTTCTACTCCTCATATCATCTTCTTCTTCTACTCTTTCTTTGTCTCCACTTTTTATTCTTTTCTAGTCCTCCATTTTGTTCTTTTACTCCTCCTTTTCCTTGTTTTATTCCTTTTTCTTTTTCTCCTCTTTCTTCTCCCTTTTCTTCTCCTCCTCCTTTCCTTCTTCTACTCCTTCCTCTTCTCTTTGTCTCCTCCTTTTATTCCTCTTTTTCTAGTCCTCCATTTTCTTCTTCTACTCCTTATATTTTGTCCTCTACGCTTCCCTTGTCTTCTTCTACTCCCTCTTCTTCTTCTACTACATCTTCTACTCCTTTTTATCATCTTCTTCTTCTACTCCTAATTTTTCACCTTCTTCTTCTTCTACTCCTTTTATTCTTTTTCTAGTCCTCCATTTTCTTCTTCTACTCCTTTTTTCATCATCTTCTCCTTTTACTTCTCCTTTTCCTTGTTTTATTCCTCTTTCTTCTTCTCCCTTTTCTTCTTCTACTCCTTGTATTTTGTCCTCTACTCCTCCTTTTTCTTCTTCTACTCTTTCTTCGTCTCCTCCTTTCATTCCTTTTCTAGTCCTCCGTTTTCTTCTTCTACTCCTCCCTCTTCCTTCTTTATTCTACTCCCTTTTCTTCTTCTTCTTCTGCTCCTCCTTTATATCTTCAGTTTTCTCTTTACCTCCTACTCATTTTCCTCTCCTCCTTTGCTTCCTCTTATTATCTTCACTTAACCCCAGTTTCCCTCCTCACCCTCTTTCCTACCTTCTGTCTTTCCTTCCTCATCTTGCGTCCCACCTTTCATCAAACTCACCACCAGGTTCCCAGAATCGGACGATTTATAAATGGAGTCTGGTTTAGTGAGGACAGAACCAGAAACTATTGTCTAAATCTTCTGCTGCGAGAGTCCGAGAGCCGTGAGGTGTGTTAGCGTAGCTTAGCACAAACACTGGGAGCAGGTGGAAACCGTTAGCATCGCTCCGTCGACGGGGAACAGCGCCACCTGCAGCTGCCTGAATCCGGCACCGGCACAGAAACAGAATCCCATTGAGAATCTGACGTTTTTAATTACTCTGTGCTTTCCGACTAAAACACGCCTGAAGGGGGGAAACAGAAACACGACTTCCTGACAGAGTTTGTCGTCGAGAAAAATTCGTCTGCGAAGGTTTTAGAGTTTTCACCTCTCAAAGTGTTTTTACAGTGTGTGAAAGTGTGTTTGTGTGTCTGCTGCAGTGTCCTACTTTACCGTCTCCTCCCTGCTGCCGAGTGTGTCTGTGTGTGTGTGTGTGTGTCTGTGTGTGTATTTGTGTTTGTGCAGCTCGTCAGCTCTAATTAAACTCGGCTGCTTAACGAGCAGACAGCTAATTAACACACCGAGAGAACGACACACTCGTCCTTCATCGCTCCTCATTTCTCTCACTGTCGCTTCCTTCCCTCCTTCCTTCCTTCCTTCTTTTAATTTCGTTATTTTCTCTCCTTTTAATTTTGTTCTTTCCTCATTTGTACTCTTGCTTCTGGTCTACCTCCTTCCTTCCTTCCTTCCTTCCTTCCTTCCTTCCTTCCTTCCTTCCTTCCTTCCTTCCTTCCTTCCTTCTTTGTCTTCTTTCTTTCTTTTCCTTCCTTCATTTTCCTTCTTCCATCTTTACTTTCTTGCTTCCTTTCTTCTTTCCTTCGTGTTTCTTTATTTCTTCCTTCTTTGTCTTCTTTCTTCCTTCTTTCCTTCCTTCGTTTCTTCCTTCCTTCTTTCCTTAATGTTTCTTCCTTCCTTCCTTCCTTCTTTCCTTAATGTTTCTTCCTTCTTTCCTTACTTCTGTCTTCTTTCTTTCTTTTTCCCTTCCTTCCTTCATTTTTTCTCCTTCCTTCCTTCCTTCCTTCTTCCTTCCTTCATTTTCTTCCTTCCTTCCTTCCTTCATGTTTCTTCCTTCTTTCTTTCCTTCCTTCCTTCCTTCCTTCCTTTCTTCTTTGTCTTCTTTCTTTCTTTCCTTCCTTCCTTCATATTTCTTCTTTCTTTTTTCCTTCCTTCCTTCCTTCCTTCTTTCCTTTCTTCTTTGTCTTCTTTCTTTCTTTTTCCCTTCCTTTCTTCATTTTTTCTCCTTCCTTCCTTCCTTCCTTCTTCCTTCCTTCATTTCCTTCCTTCCTTCCTTCCTTCCTTCTTCCTTCCTTCATTTTCTTCCTTCCTTCCTTCCTTCATGTTTCTTCCTTCTTTCTTTCCTTCCTTTCTTCCTTCCTTCTTTCCTTCCTTTCTTCCTTTCTTCTTTCCTTCCTTCATATTTCTTCTTTCCTTCCTTCCTTCCTTCCTTCCTTCCTTCCTTCCTTCCTTCCTTTCTTCTTTGTCTTCTTTCTTTCTTTCCTTCCTTCCTTCATATTTCTTCCTTCCTTCCTTCTTTCCTTCCTTCCTTCTTTCCTTCCTTCCTTCCTTCCTTCATTTTCTCTCTTCCTTCCTTCCTTTCTTCTTTGTCTTCTTTCTTTCTTTCCTTCCTTCCTTCCTTCATATTTCTTCCTTCCTTCCTTCCTTTCTTCTTTGTCTTCTTTCTTTCTTTCCTTCCTTCCTTCATATTTCTTCCTTCCTTCCTTCTTTCCTTCCTTCCTTTCTTCTTTGTCTTCTTTCTTTCTTTCCTTCCTTCCTTCCTTCATATTTCTTCCTTCCTTCCTTTCTTCTTTTTCTTCTTTCTTTCTTTCCTTCCTTCCTTCATATTTCTTCCTTCCTTCTTTCCTTCCTTCCTTCCTTCCTTCATTTTCCTACTTCCTTCCTTCCTTTCTTCTTTGTCTTCTTTCTTTCTTTCCTTCCTTCTTATTTCTTCCTTCCTTCTTTCCTTTCTTCTTTGTCTTCTTTCTTTCTTTCCTTCCTTCCTTCATATTTCTTCCTTCCTTCTTTCCTTTCTTCTTTGTCTTCTTTCTTTCTTTCCTTCCTTCCTTCATATTTCTTCCTTCCTTCTTTCCTTTCTTCTTTGTCTTCTTTCTTTCTTTCCTTCCTTCCTTCATATTTCTTCCTTCTTTCTTTCCTTCTTTCTTTCTTTTTCTTTCCTTCCACGTATTCCCATTTGCTTCCTTGCTTCCTTCAACCTTTCTTTTTTATCCTATCTTTGTCTCCTTCGTTCTTTTCATTTGTTTTTCTTTCCTTTTCATTTCCTTCTTTCCTCATTTCTCTCCATGCTTACTTCTCTATGTCCTTCCTTCCTTCCTTCCTTCCTTTCCTCTTTCCTTCTTTCATCTCTTCATTTTCTCTCTTTTTCATGTTCTTATTTCCTCATCTTTCCTCCTTCCTTCCTCTCCCTTTCCTCTCTGTTATTCATCTCCTCTCTCTTTCATCTTCCTCTTCCTCCTCCTCCTCCTCTTCCTCGCCTTCTTCCTCTGTGGTGTTTTTCTGGGTCAGACGGGGGGAGGAGGGGGAGGAGGATGAGGTTTGGGGGAGATTTGGGGAGTCTTATTTTAGGCGCTCCACATTTTAAACACAGCGTTCGCCTCCTTGTCGCTGTTTAACACACTCATCTTCATCATCATCATCATCATCATCATCACCCTCAGTAATCCCATTACTCGCTCCCACGCCTGTAAAATGGCGTCAGTTTTCAGAAGCGGTGCCACACTTTCGCCTCAGAGTGAGACCTCCCTACAGGGCAGGTTCCATTAAATCTTTGACTGGATCGATACGGATGATCAGATGATCGGCTGACAGAATTTAAAGCCACATGAATTAATCAATTTGACCAGTTGATTCGATGATGTTCTTAAATGAGACGGTTTCCAGCTGAAGTTTTGACTTTTTTAATGTCCGGTATTGTGAAAATATTGTGGCTCATTCTGGTTATTTAGCCCGTTAGCCGCGTTAGCTTGTTGGAATACTCTCACTACCTTTGTGTGTTTGCTGCAGGTTAACATTGTTTGCATGCTAGGGTTAGCGTGTTAGCATCGGTCATTAAAAGCAATAGAAACGGCTGATGAAATGCTAATAAGCTGTTTTTCTGCTGCTATCTTGCTTGTTAGCATTCCTTATTGCTTTTAATTGGTAATTTAGCTTCCACGCTAACGTGTTGCTCCCCTTCTGTGTTTCAGATCCGCGTGGACGGGATCCCGCCGCCGGCCCAGAATGCTCTGCTGTACGAGACGGTGACGGTGGTGGAGGGGAAGCCGATCCTCAGAGACATGGTGTTCAGCCCGGACCACCAGTACATCTACCTGCTGAGCGACCGACAGGTAAATTTACCGACTTAAATGAGGTCATTTTCAGTGGAAGTTCTGACTGGAGGACAATTATGTTGAACTTAAAGGAATAAAATATCCAATGGAAGCTCTGCAAACTGACAAAAAGGCAAAGAAAATACACTAAAAGACCAATAACAGCCACAAAAAGACACAAAATGACGTCTAGGTTTGGGTTTTTTCACCAGATAAAGTAAAGTTTTGTGCAGAAGAAACATTTACGAGGCTCGGCTTAAAGTTTCTCCGTGAGGAAAATTGTCTTTGTAAACCTAAAAGGGATAAATGAGCAGATTTCCAAGTGGGAGAAAAATAGAGTCCCAGTGGCAGTAAATCAGTGAAGTTATCCACCAGGCAGAGAGTGTGTGTGTTGAAATATGAATTGTGTTGTTTTAACATCTGCAGACAGGAAATTGTGATTTTGAATATGGCTCAGCTGGCGCCACACACACACACACACACACACACACACACACACACACACACACACACACACACCCGGTGTCTTTGTGTGTCCCATGTTAACAGTGTTATCGCCCTGCTGAGAGGAAGCAGAGTTCAACAACTGTGAGTTCCGGTGCAGCTGACGACACACAAACACTGAAACACTAAAACGCTAAAACACAAGATGGTTTCTGTTGGTTTGTGTTGACTTTTGTTGCGTGTTGTCAGTTTTATTGTCTGTCAGTTCTTATTTTTTAATCACTTTTTCTTATTTTTAACAGTATTTGTGGGGTTTTTTTCGTTTGTTTTTGTTGGATTCTATTGATTTTTATCAGTTTTTCAGGATCTTTTTGGCTGTTTTTGTTAACTTTTTTCAATTTTTCAATTTTTGATTGATTTTTTTTGTTGGTTGAAGTCGGTTTTTGTTGCTGTCATTAGCTTTTCTTGTCCTTCAGTTCTTGTTATTTTTATCTCTTTTTCTTGTTTTTGTCAGTTTTTTTGGTTTATATCATTTTTTTGTCAGTTTTGAGGGGTTTTTGTTGTTTTTGTTCATTTTTGTGGGGTTTTTGTTGGTTGAGATAAGTTTCTGTTGGTTTCTATTAATTTTTGACAGTTTTTCAGGATTTTTTGTTTGTTAATTTTTGACAGTTTTTCTTTTTTGTTGTTTTATTTTGTTAATTTTTGACAGTTTTTCATTTTTTGTTGGTTGTTTCTGTTGGTTGAGGTCAGTTTTTCTTGTTTTTGTCAGTTTTTCAGGGGTTCTTTTTGTTGTTTTTGTTAATTTTTGACAGTTTTTCTGTTTTGATTTTGTTGGTTGAGATCAGTTTTATTGTTAATTTTTGCCTGTTTGTGTTTTTTTTGTTGTTTTTTTGTCATTTTTTGCTGTTGGATGTTTTTGTTGGTCTGTTTGAGCGTTTGAGGCCAGATGTCAGTGAACAGCTGGTCGACACTGAACGTCTCTGTAGAATCAAACCTTCATTCCTTCATCATGAACTCACACAAGCACAATGTTTCATCAGGTTTGGATCTGAGTAGATTTATCTTTGTTTCTTAACACAGCAAAACATCACAATCAGATGTCCTGAGCATTTTAGCAGGAAAGCTAATTAGCTTAGCAGTGGCTAACAGAGCTGTTACTAACATAGCAAAATGTGCTTTTAGCATGTCAGCATTGGAGCTAACTAGCTTAGCTTAAACGGCTAGTATGGATGAGTCGCTGTCTGCAGTGCTCTTGTTGTAAATATTTAAATTCGGGTCTCTGAATAATAATAATAATAATAATAACAACTAGAAAAGCCCTCAGAGAGCTCATACCTCCGCCAAGGAGCTTCAGTCCACCCCCAACACAATCTCCCAGTTCACATATTTTCTATGGAACGTTACAGATACAAATGTAATTACATACAGTTCAAATGTCCTACCCACAATGCGGCCTTCACCCCATCTGACCTAATGAACAGGCGCGGCCTCTAGCGCTGCAGCTACTATCAGCCTCCCAGCTTCTGAGACAACCGGAGATCAGAATGCCGGCCCAACCGTGCGTATGTCGCTCAGGAAGGAAAGAGAACTCCGTCACTGTCGCTGTCTGTCGCGTGGAGACCCAAAATGTCATGTGGTCACAGGGGGTTACCCCAAAAACAAGAGTGCCCTCTGGTGGCTTTTAGAGTAAACTGCATTTAATTGTCCACCTGGTTACACTTCCTACAATTCCTGGATCCAGACGGTGATCCGGATCAGTCCCAGCAGATTTCCGATGGAGGTTCTGACTTTACTCTTTTTAAAAATAAGAAATCTCAGTTGAAAAAACGTTCATGAAAGGTGTTTAATTAGCATCTTTATAATTGGAGTTATGTGTTAGATGTTTAATGGATGGAGAAATGTTCTGTAGAGAAATAAAAAGGCTTGAGTGTTAATCTCCAGATGTTTAATAGAAGTTCTCCATTAGATATTTAATCAAAACTATTTAGTTCAAGAGGAAAAAGTCCAAAAATTCCACACAGACGACTTGAATCAGCAGAT
>JAMOIN010000472.1:0-24071 GCA_024666655.1 Dascyllus trimaculatus
GTTCTGACTCTGGGCACCAGCAGAAGACCTGTCCCTGAGGTTCTCAAGGTCCAAGATGGTTCATATGGGACCAACATGTCAGAGATGTACTTTGGTGCTAGACCACAGAAGGACTTATACACAAGCAAAGCTGTTTTAAAGTCTGTTCTCTGAGCGACAGGAAGCCAGTGCAGAGACCTGAGCACAGGACTAATATGGTCCTACTTCCTGGTTCTAGTCAGGACCTGAGCAGCAGCGTTCTGAATGTACTGCAGCTGTCTTACCGCTCGTTTAGATAGTCCAGTGAGAAGGCTGTTACAGTAGTCTAACCTGCTGGAGATAAATGCATGGATAAGTCTCTCCAGTTCTGGTTTAGACAGTAAACCTTTGATTCTAACAATGTGTTACGACCCAGCCTCTAGGGGGTAGCCGGGTGCAACAAAATAAAAACCAGATGTAATTGGTGAGGTAAGGCAATTTATTGCTTAGTGACGAAATTAACAGAACAGGTGATACACAAAGTAACAGAACCAGGTGGGTGTTGCTAAAATCAAAGAACTGAATAAAACCAAACAAAGGCTAACAGAGTTTACACAATCTTACTGTAACAAAACAACTAAAACTCCCTAGCATCAGCGAACATGGCCCGAGAGGAGCTCCAAGAGTCGACCCTGAGGATTGAGAACCTCACTGCCCAGCTGGCAGGACTGCAGAAAGAGACTCGTGGTTGGCGTGATCGTATATCAGAGCTGGAGGCAGCGCTGGCACAGGAGAAGGCCGCAAGTCGCAGGTAGACAAAGATCGTGAGGTGGCTGAGATTCGAGCCAGGATGCAGCAACAGCTGAATGAGTATGAACAACTGCTGGATGTTAAACTAACTCTGGACATGGAGATCAATGCCTATCGCAAACTTTTGGAGGGAGAAGAAAAAAGACTGAAGCCGTCTCCCAGCCCTTCAACTCGTGTCACAATGTCTCGAGCCTCTTCCAGCAGTCAGTGTGCGAACCACTCGGGGGAAGAGGAAGCGTGTTGATGTGGAAGAACAGGAAGCCAGCAGCTCAGTATCAATTGCTCACTCTGCTTCAGCCACAGGACCCATCTCCATCAATGAGATGGACACTGATGGCAAGTTCATCTGTCTTCACAACAACGGAGATGAGGACCAGGCCATGGTGGGCTATGATATGATTAAGACCATTGGAAATGCTACAGCCACCTATAAGTTTACACCCAAATATGTCCTGAAATCTGGTCAGAAAGTCATGATTTGGGCATGTGATGCTGGTGTGAGCCCCAAACCTCCTGCAGACTTGGTGTGGAAGAACCAGTCCTCCTGGGGTTCAGGGGAGGATGTCCATGGGGTGCTGATCAACCCTCAGGGAGAAGAGGTGGCGAAAAGAACTGAATAAAACCAAACAAAGGCTAACAGAGTTTACACAATCTTACTGTAACAAAACACAACTAAAACTCCCTAGCCAAACATACACAGTAGCAACACCACACCAAACAGAAATTACAAACAAGTGCCCAGTGCTCAAAACTAAACCAAAACTGGTGCCTCTAAACACACATGACGAAACACAGCACGGGACACGAATCACCACACACAGTGGCTACAGAACACACAGTAACATTAGCGTCATTCACACACAGCAAACACTAATGTTTCACTAAACTATGCAGTGGCTAACAGAGGTCACACAAAAGTCTTCACTAAGACACCAAAATACTTCTGAACGAGTTAGCTCACCGCCGAGTAAAGTTCCATTGCTAGGAACTCCCAATACACAGAAACACAGAATCACAAACACAGGAGGCACCAGGGCGATCAGTTCACATTAAATCCCTGTCGCCTCCACTGAGGGATGGCTGGAGCTTTTCAGGTGCAGAGTGGCTGCAGCGGATTGGCTGAAGGTGGAGGGTTCCAAGTGGTGGTCCAATCACGCAGGTCCAGAGGCGGGGAGACTGGCTGCTTCAGAGCAGGTCTTCAGCTCATCAGGCGAGATAGTGTTCAGCTGAGGCTCTGGAGCAATCTCCCAACTCAGCTTCAGCTGGGCCTGCACTGACAGATTTAACAGTCCACCACATCAGAAAATACGGCCCACTGGGATCAGTGGGCCGTATTTTCTGATGTGGTGGACTGTTGGTAAAACAGTAAAAAAAGATGGTAAAAGGCTGAAATACCTTAGAAAGTGTTTCTGTAGGCCAGAGATGTGGCTTGTCATGCATGGGTTCACTGTGTTCTGCCGCTTGTTGTCCTCAGTGAATGATTTCAGGCTCTCACATGAGTCTATATTGCCCTCTTTCACTCGCTTCTCCCACATCTTCCCTTTTCTTATGAATGATGTGATTTTATCTGCCAGCTGTGGAAGGTGTGTTTTAGTGCCCTGCATCTGGATATTTAGTTCACTGAGTTTCTGAAACATGTCACGGAGGTATGCAAGTTTCATGAGGAAGCTGTTATTGTGGAACTCGTGGGCGAGTTTATTACCTTCCTCCTCCTAGAAGATTCTGATTTCCTCGCGTAGTTCAAACACTCTGGGAAAACCTTCCCAAGTGACAGCCATCGGGACTCGCTGTGCCACAAAAGAGCTGTCCTCTCAGAACGCCACAAAAATCCGGGCTTTGACGGATCTCGTTTTGATGTAGTTCACCGTGGCAGTGATGTCTGTCATTATGTCAGGGCCGGGTCTAGGATTTTTTTTAGGGGGGGCCAGGTAGGGGTGGCATGATAAATTAACAATAACATGTGAAATTGTGCTATCGTCACTGATTTTACAGGTTATTAACTAATATGTTAATATGTTGTGTTTATTTCAACAAAGTAATGCTAGATTAAAATATTTCCTACAAAAAATGCATTTGAATCAATGAAACGTTTAGGAACTGTAAATTTTTCACTCCACTCTTATTTAGTGAAACGTTAATCTGTCAACTAGTAAAATATCTGCCTAAAAATACAGACCCTTGGCTTTTGGTGGCACAAAACAATATTTGGTAAGATGAAACATAACATCTTACAACTGAATGAACATAGTGCAATAAAGATAGGACATTAATCACTAAACTAATCACTAACCTATTAAAATGAAATGACTAATATTAGGACCTTTCTGATAATGTGACAACTGCATAGTGTGTTTAAACCAGCAGCGGGTCCTGAAAATATGGTTCATTAATAAATAAAATAAAAAAGAATGCTGTCAGAAGCTAATATTTTCAGACACACAACACACTGTGGCCTCTCCTCATTACCCACAGTTGTACTGGTGAAGCCCAGGGTCGGATATACTTCATCATATTTTCTTGTTTTTGTTTTGTTTGTTTTGAAGTTTGGTGTTAATTCATCTGCTTTCCGTTTACCCCGCTGTCTTCCTGTCAAAAACGTCTCCATCCTTTGCTAGCTTATACTGCACCACGCATCATTAGTTTACGTTTAGCCTCGCCAGGCAGGGTTGCCAGGTCCGCGGTTTTTAAGTGGGTTGCTTTTCAAATGTTGCTGCTGGACGATTTTGTTTTGTCCGCTGGCTGGGTGGACCTCTTTTGCATGCAAATTACATCAATAGTATCTATAAATACACATCCATAATTGAAGTGGAATAATTTATTTCTACTTAAATCTTACCAAACTCCAGTACATACTGTATGTGGACATACACAGACCCTGTCACTGCACCTCCTTCTGCCCCAGGAGGGCAGTACTCAGCAGTACAGTGTCCATACAGGGAATGTCATTGTGCTGTATGTATGACTCTGTGGGATAAAAAGAAGTTTGGTTCTTTCTGTCTGTGAACCAAAGCAGAATCATCTTCTCAATGTACAAAAAGTGTAGTTAACCCACCAACACATCAACTCCATTTAACCTTTTGTATCTGTGTGCACTTTGGGATCATCTCTGATGATTTCACCAAATCTAAGCTGAATTTCTTTTACCTGATTAAGCCCCCAGAGGACAATTTCCTTTCAGTGTGTAATAATACTCATCTGTGGGCATGAATAGATCCATTCAGATGTCAGCAATCTGCACAGTTTAGTCTGGTTGCCTGTTTCCTCACAGATATCACACAGGTACTTGTATGACTGAATAAAGGAGCTGTTCCATTAGAAATGAGACTGATGTCGGTAAAGTCTGCCCCTCAAATGTCCTGCAAATTTATGGCAGGAATAACAGTAAGAGATATGACGTTATTTAGGTCTGCATTGCTTTTTCATACACAAATTCCAGCATGCATTAGTTTAAACTTGGGTCATTAAACAGTTAGAAGTGGAATTCATATTTATATTATTTATAAAAAGGGACTGTACAGTTAACCATGGCTATGTATAGATGAGCAGTGCAACAGGTGTATAGGAAGGAATATAGGGCATCTAGCTGAGGTTAATTTGCAGCCCCTCACCCTGATTAGGCTTTTAAACTGAGGCTGAAACAGGAAAACAAACAAGTTGATCAAAGCAAAATGGAGCACATAAAACCAAATGTGTCCATGTGTGTTATTATTACACATGATCTAGTTGTGTTGACATTAAGCATGACTACTGTATATAGATATGCCAAGAGAATCCAACCAAATTTCATAGAGTGTTCACACCTTTTTAGCTGTTTTATCCATTACTTTACTTGTGTAGTGGAAACATGAGGTTGTGATTGAAAAACATGGTTGACCTAAGGTTGTTGTGCCCTTCTTTTGTTTTTTACGATTTTCTTTTTTTTTCAACAGTGTGTTAAAAGTCCCCATTGACATGAATGAGAAATGGGCCATCTTTGGAACCCTGTAGCTCTGGCATGTTTAACATTAGAAACTTCATTCAAAGTTTCACAAGGACACAAGCCTTTAAATGTTATTCCTGTAAATCCATGTTTTGGTAACTTTTAAGCTTTTTATGTAGTCGCTAAGTTGTTAAGTGGGTCACATGTGATGTCACACACTCCAAATTTAGACGATTTCTGCTCTAAATAAACAATTTATGGAATACAATGCAGGCATTTTTGTCCTCTTTCATCCTGTGTGACTCTGATTACCACAGGACTGATGTTTTTCTCATAAATCAACTCAGAGCACAGAGTGTGCGGACCAAATCTCTCACTGACTCCTAATTGCATGTGAAAATAGGAAAATGAGTTTCTCTAGCCTGCCACCAAATCTGTATAATACACATTGCGTATATGAAAATACATCAGTGTGTTCAAAACAAAAACAAGGCACAGCTCTGTGGAGCCTTGTAGTCCTTTAGCTCTCAGTAGTGAAGATTTCATGACCGTCTTCACGAATAAAGTTTTAAATATTACACAAAAAAATCATGAACATGTCTTTAGGTGCAGTGGCTCTGGGAGCGTCCGTAGAACCAGATTTATACTTGGACTGCTTTTCTGCTGTAAATCTCTCAGAGCTCACATTGATAGTAAATTTCTCTAAACCAGCAACATGTTTGTTGGACCCCATTTCCACTAGACTCTTTAAGGTTAGACTGCTGGAAGATTCCCATGATGTACTGGGCTCCTCTCCCCTCCTCTCCTCTCCTCTATATTGTAATATATCACCATTACATATCACTAACTCTGTTTTTCTCGTTCATGTCTCTGCTCTGCAGCCACTGGCCTCACCACCTGCTGTCTCCACCCCAACACCTCCTGCTATCCCCCCTCATCCCCACTCTCACTCCAACTGGTCCAGGCAGATGGCCACCTTCCCTGAGCCTGGTTCTGATGGAGGTTTTTTCCCTTCCTCCCTATCCTCTGGTGGTTTTTTTTTTTTGGTTTGTTCTCACCGTTGCTGACTGCTTGCTCGTAGGGAATCGAAAAGCAACTTTGGATTGTTGGATTTTCTGTTTTCTGTTCTCTGTTTATAATTTGTAAGGCTATAATAGCAAAACCTTACTATGTTAAGAACTGGGAGATGACATATGTGAGAATTTGTGCTATATAAATAAAATTGAATTGAACTGAATTGTGCTTCTTTTCCACTGAAAAGATGGGAATCACCATGGCAACCATTGACTCACAGCTGATTGGCTAATTGGAGTCCTTGGCTGATCCTTGTCCTTACTTGTGTTCTTGCGGATTTGTGAAATGGTAAATGGTAAATGGTCTGCACTTATATAGCGCTTTTCTCTACCTTAGTGGTATCCAAAGCGCTTTACATTGTGTTTCACATTCACCCATTCACACACACATTCACACTCCAATGGCGACAGAGCTGCCATGCAAGGCGCTAATCTACCACTGGGAGCAACTTGGGGTTCAGTGTCTTGCCCAAGGACACTTCGGCATGTGGAGGGACCGGGGATTGAACCGCCAACCTTGCGATCAGTGGACAACTGCTCTACCACCTGAGCCACAGCCGCCTGAAATGTCATCAGTTGGAGCCCAACTTTCCATTTCAAAGTACGTATCTAGCCAAGTACAGATGAAATGCCCAGATGTGTTCTTGCTCCGCCCACATTATCGAGGATGCATCAGGACTGGGCTTGTGTGGACTAGGGGTAGCCAAGTATCCCATAATGCATTTCGCAAGAAACTTGGCGACGATGGTGGAGGACAAAACCCACAACTGTGAGCAATAATTTCAAAATATTACCGTTGTTCTGTCATGGAATGTAGTTTGAAGAGTTTTTCAGTTGAGAATGAAATTGTTTAAGTTTTTGATATGTCGTCAATTTTTCAAGATAGAGCTTACTTGAAAATTTGCTCTGCCGTTGTCCAAGATTTGAGATCCTGCTCGCAGGACTGCTAGCATGCCCCTTGAACAATAGAGACCACTGGGCAGTTGGCGCTAATCATACCCGTAAATATGAACACTTTACTGTTCATATTTACATTGTTTTTTTATTTCTATTTTACTCTATTTTATTTGTATATATTATTTTTTATACTTGTTGCTGGTAATCTGAGTGGACAGCAGAGTAAGAATTTCATTGTGCAGGGAAATGTGTTTCTTTACTGTGCACATGACAATAAAACTTTGAATCTTGAATCTATTTCAGCATATCCTTTTGAAATCTGTTGCTGGCTTTGATTTCTCTGCAGTGTTTAAACATGAGATAAATCATTTTTTTTTAAATTTAATGGTGTCTGTGTAAGTTCTTATTTGTTTCTGGACAAATCGGCTTGGCTGAGGGTAGAGTTCATGTTTGGATTTTTTAAATTTGACTTTAACGTTTTAATGGAGAGCTTAAAGAGTACTATTGACCATATTGTTTTGTCTCAATCATGCAGATGTCTTCTACTTGTTATACTGGTGAATGCTGTGCATTCAAACGAACACAATGCACTATTTTAATTCGGGGACAACTGAGGAAACCTGAGCTGTCATTGAGTGGCGATTGGGCAACAAGAGCCTTTTCACAGGCAAGAGAGGCTCCTCTAAATGTGGATGGGAGTGAGTATTGTTTTTGTGTGCTTGTGTGCAATAACTGCCAAACAGGCCAAAAAGAAGTGGAACAATTTAAAGAGAAAAAACATGTAATTTACCTGATTTTTTGCTTTTAATTACAAGAGATGCTTCCTGAGATTCCTATTAAAGAAAGAACTTAAGCATTAGTTTTTCAGCCCATACATGAAACTGAATGCAGACAACAGAACAGATGTAGTAGCTCTGAAATGAAGTGAACATCATCATTGTGAATATGTTCAGACACTTAGCTTCACAGTATAGTCTGTGTAACACCCTGTTTTCAGGAGCTTAGGGACCCATTGACAGGAAAAGGGGTAAAGGCTGGTAGTGTGACTGCTGCCACCTGGCAGTGGTACAGTCTGATGGATGTCACCATACCAGTCTGCCCCTGGTAGTTGCAGCAAACCTTACTGCTGCTGCAGGTGGCGCAGTCAGCACACTGGCCTCTGCAACTTCTGTTGATGAAGCCACGACCAGCCAGCTTCAAAGGAAGAGAGGCAGGGACAGGAAGCTGTGCTTCAATTTCTGAAGGAGCAGGCAGAGAGAGAAGAGGAGAGGGAGAGAGAGGCATTGGCCAGGGAGGAAGAAAGAGAGAGGGCAGCCTCAGCACGGGCAGAGAGATATCTCGCTCTGTTTGAAAAATTAGTCAATAAGTTTTAAATAAAGATTGTTTATATTGAAAATCAACCCCGGCAATTTGGTTTTTAAAGAAACAATATATTGGTTATAAAAAAAAACAGAAAAAAATCCTATATTTTACAGTCATATCAATTTATTTACAGTCATACAGTTAAATTTGTTACAGCACAATATTGCAACAGATTAATAACATATTTACACACATCTGTCTGTCTGTCTGTCTGTCTGTCTGTCTGTCTGTCTGTCTGTCTGTCTGTCTGTCTGTCTATCTATCTATCTATCTATCTATCTATCTATCTATCTATCTATCTATCTATCTATCTATCTGTCTCTCTGTCTGTCTGTCTGTCTATCTATTACATAATAATAGTGAACATGACATCTGAAGAGTTTACTGTCTAGATGTAGTTGTGTTCTCCGAGGCTTTCAGGAAGCTCTTCTGGAGCATATAGCTGGGCTTTAAGCCTCGCTCACACATTGCTTCCTGCCAGGCCTTTCTAGTTGACCTCTGCATGACCTGGGTCATCTCCACCATCATCAGAAAGATGAAGCACCAGCGTGTTTTAAGAATCCCAAAGGCTCACTCTATGATGTTCCTCCCTTTGGCATACTGTTTATTATACTGGGCTTCAACTTGACCTGTTAATTAAAATTCACATAGAAAATATATGATATATTTTGAGGCGGGCTGCACAGTGGCTCGGTAGTTAGCAGCGTCGCCTCACAGCTATAGAAGATCTCTGGTTCTCATCCCGGTTAGGACGCCTGGGATCTAACCAACACTAGACAAACTCCTTCCTCGCCAACTACTACCTTCAAACAAATATTTCCCGCCACTGGCTCTTCTGTAAACACTCATCTTGAGTTAGTTTTTATTAATACTTTAATATATAAATAAAGTGAAAGCAAACGCAGGTAATTTGGTATTGTATATGGTATTTTATTATGAATATATATAAAAATAAAGGTAGAGGTTAAAATTACAGCCGAGAGGAGACGTGGTGTCATCAAGTACGCTGCTGTTCCAGTTGCACATTGACCGGTATCAAACATGGCTGCCTCCATGGACCATGTATAATGTTATGGGTGTGCTCCATCAGCAGCACGTATCTATCAGCAGCTTCAAGGCAACAACTGTTACAAAAGATATCAACAAAACCATGATATATGTTTTTAACATGTTCTAACAAGTCCCAGACCAACATCGATCAGTCATAGCCTGTTTAGTGGCTCCATATCTGCTGAGTTGAACCTCTAAATAAGAGTCTCTCCCAAGTAACAGTGGTTTAAGCATCTAAAGCAGCTGCATGGTTTTTTTAAAAATTTCCCTTCAAAAATGAACAAGACTTGAACAAGGCCAAGGGAAGGAAGTTTATGTAGGTTGGCTTTTTAAAGTAAAAGTTAGTTAGCTGATAAAAGTTATTAGGATGCATCTAGGAAAACTACACTATCAAAATAAAAGTTTTGAAATGTTACAAAAGGCTCACCAGGGACTCGGAAATATACTGGCTTTTCAAAAGCCAGTATATTTTGAAAAGCCAGCTCTCAAATTTCTTCAGATTGTTTTTAGCTGTTACTATTTTCTATCTTGCTGCTTTCTAAAGAAATCTACCATGACTTGGTAACAGAGCTGATCAGCTTTGTGTGTTATCATTTAATGAGAAGCAGAACCCGCAGACTTCCTGTAAAAGCCAAAACCACACAGCCAACACTTTTGTGCTGATATTTCCCTTTAAAGAATGCACACTGTCCTCAAGGGGTTGTTTATTTGCCCTGCAGGCAGCGAGGCAGCACACAGCTCAACATGCAGTGCTCCTTCAGTGGGACTGTGCTGATCAAAGTTCTCCCTCCACTGCTGGTGATGGAGTTTGTTTTGGGAGTCCTTGGAAATGCTTTGGCTCTGTGGATCTTCTGCTTCCACCTGAGGCCTTGGAAAAGCAGCACGGTGTTAATCTTCAACCTGGCAATGGCCGATTTTCTGCTCAGTGTGGCTTTGCCTTTCCGTGCCAGCTACTACATCTCTGGGATCAATTGGATGTTTGGCAGCGCCCTCTGTAACGTCAACCTCTTCATGTTGGCTTTGAACCGCAGCGGAAGCACCTTCTTCCTGATGGCTATCGCTGTGGACAGGTACATGCGTGTGGTGCATCCCCATCATCCCATCAACTCCCTGAGTGTCTCTAAAGCTGCCATTGGAGCACTTGGACTGTGGCTGGTTGCCTTTTCAATGACTGCTCACGTCTTCACTTTACAACACGTGAACACGACCTACTGTGAGAGCTTCATGATTGAGACCAAGCCCAAAAGTAATCTGGCCTGGCATAAGTTTGAGTTCCTCTTTTCCTTCTACATGCCTCTGCTTGTGATTCTCTACTGCACAGTGCACATCATCAGCCACCTGAGAGGGAGACAGCTGGCCCAGCATGCAAAGATTAGGAAGGCTCTGTACTTCATGGTAATAGTGGTGGTGGTCTTCATCATTTGCTTCCTCCCGAGCAACATCACACAGCTGCTGATCTGGATCAAGACCCGAGAGTTAACCAGCACCTTACCTGAACGTGACGTCTGTCCGGCCCTGGAGGACCTGACCTCTGCATTTTACATCACCATCAGCCTGACCTATCTGAACAGCGCCATGGATCCTGTGATCTACTACTTCTCCAGTCCTGCCTTTAAGAGCGTCTTCAGGAAAGCTCTTCACCTGCCCCAAGCAGACACTGTCGAAAGTGCTGAGAAGAAAACTCGAGAAACTGGATCCCAGTCGCTCAGCCAGCTGTGAAACCAGGAAAATGATCACTTACGCTTCCTAACTGTACAGATCGATATCCCAGAGGTCTTGTTGAATTGGTGTTACACTGTGATTTTTAAGTGTTCCCTTATTTTTTTGAGCAGTGTATTTACACTTATAATTGGACTGCTTGCTTATATGAGGCCTTATCAAATCAGTTTTTAATGTAGCAAAAATATTTAAGGTATTGTGAGAAAAGTTGTTTTCACATACTACTGTGTTTTATAGCTATAAGTAAAGTTTTAGCAGTTGTGCGTCATTGACATCTGATGACTAGGATGTTTCACACACTGTAGTTCCCATGAAATTTACTTTTTCACTTTAACCACATGACATACCAGAATCCTCGTCGTGGTTCAGATAAGTTTCCTACATGCGCATATTTCTTCTTCTTCTTTTGCTCACATTCCACTTAAAGTCAATGTCCAGCCATTGACTGAATCCCTAAAAACTTATCTCTGTGTATCAAAGCTTCTTATTTATAAGTGTTTTCTATTAAAATTAATACCTTCATGCCTTTAAATGGCTTCAGTGTAACTCTACACTGTTGTTATCTCTAGAATGTGCAGACCTACTGTATGTGGTCCACTCCTCTCTCGCTGTAGCTTGCATGCTTTACCTAGAAACTGATTCTAAAGAAGAACCCACAGGAAGTCCCACACTGCACGCTGACAAGACTATTTATAAACACCTGAGGTTTTAATCTGTTTGGTAGAAATGCTCCACCATACTGTTCATCATATGTCATCCAGCATATAAAAAAACATACAGACAGAATAACAAGGTAAAACACCTGATTATCATGGGAGAAGGTTTTCAAAGTAGTAATCTTGAGACTTTTTATTTACACAAATGGCTGTTGAGTCACTATCACTGCATGAGGTACCCCAATGCTGACTGACCCACTGATAAAATTAAATGAGCATTTTCAGTAATAAAAACTGAGTGTCTGCTGCAACATTTAGATGCAACATCTTTTTTTTCCTTGTCTCAGAAGACATTATTTCCTTTTCACCTTCGTGTGTAATCACCAAACTCAAACAGTTATGGAGGTGTGGACCAGATGCCAACCGACTGATGTCACACAGGTGACACAGTTTGGATCTGAGGGCAGTGAGGAAATGCAAGTACCGGTACTGCTTATTGCCATAGGTGCCAACAAACGAAACCGAGATCTTTGAAATTACCACTTTAAATAAATGTAAGATAAAGATAAAGATAAAGAGACTTTGTTGTCATTGTGCAGAAGTACAACGAAATTTGTCTGGAAGAACACGACAATTAGCTGCTATGCAACTAAGAATAAAAATAGATAAAAAGATAATTAAAAATACTCAAAAAATAGAAATCATTCAAACAAAGTATTATATACATATGACAAAGTGTTCAAGTAGTGCAGGACTGATCATATGAAATAGTGCAAATAGTGGGAGTGCAGGGGTTTGGTAAAGTTCTTATTGCACAGATGAGCCTGGAGGTGGAGGGGGTGGGTGGGGTCGGGTGCATGTTCAGCTGAACTGTCCTATCAAGCTGGGGATGTCTGGATGGTGGTGCAATGGGTGGGGGGTGTGATGGCGGCAACAGCTCTGGGGAAGAAGCTGTTTCGCAGTCTGCTAGTTCTTGATTTTAATGTCCTGAATCTTTTCCCTGGTGGAAGGGGGACAAACAATCTGTGTCCTGGATGGGTGGGGTCTCTGGCGATGCTGCTGGGAAGCTGTGCACCCACAATCCACTGTGCATTAGATGTATTAGCTTAAATTGAAAGTTTAAATAATATTCAGTCAATAGAATAAATTTCACAAAAATTAATCTAAATAAGTGTTGACAGGTTTTTAAATCTTTCATCTCTACATAGTTTCAAGAAGCCAGTTTTAGCACATATAAAAATAGAAGTGGTGCATTTTTCTGCTCACTACATATGGTGCATATGAACATAGTAAGAATTACATTACCATAACTGCTCTTCATTCATGGTAAACACAAAGGGGAAGTTGGGCATGACCTAAAACATCCAAGAACTATGTTCCAAAAAATTGCACGCAAAGAGCATCAATCATCATTTGTAAAACACAAGCGATTTTAAAAGGGAAGTCATCTTCCGCTGGCTGAATTACTCAGCAGTACACTGTGAGCTGTAGTCCAGACAGTGAATGTCATTGTGCTGTATGTCCGACTCTGTGCGATCAAAAGAGGTTTGGTTCCTTCTGTGTGTGACCAATAATACTTGCCTGTGGGTAGGAATCACTCCACTCAGACATCAGGATCTGCCCGTTCAGTGTGGTTACCTGTTTCCTCACAAACCTCATGCAGATACTTGAATGACTAAATAAAGGAACTGTTCCATTAGAAATGAGAGTAATACCAGTAAAATGTCCTTGAAATGTGGCTATTAAGTATAGACCTGTGACCTTCAATACGTGTATGTAGTGTAGTTTTTTAGTGTGCATGACAGAAAAAAACGTAAAACCACTGAAAGTACCTAAAGATAAAAATACATATATAAAAAGGAAAAGACTGAAATTAACTTGTCCAACACTTTTCAAGTGTCCGCATGTTATCAGTGTTTGAAAAGAATGTTAACTCCACAAACTATAGATTTTTTTTAACCACTGCTGACATGTTTAATCTGTTTTCATACTTGTATTCAACCTGCACAGCCCGTAGTTCAGCCCAGTTCAGCCAACAGGGTCTTGAATTTTTGTTAAGTGACTCTTATTTGCCGCTGAGTTACTAATGGCTTCATGGTTGTGCAGAAGAGCACAGAATCATCTGTTAATTTATCTGGTTAAATCACTTTATTTTAGGGGTGAGGGGTTTGAAATGACACAGAAAAAAGTCAATTTGATGAAATGTCATGATTTTAAGCTAAGATTTAGTTAAGCTTCCCAATGGAATGGCCAGTCACAGGTTACTACTTCAAGGCATGTCAGAAAGATACGGAAGCCCTAAACGGCCAAAGTTCAACTGAATTTTTTCACTCCGTTTTCTCGAGAAAACAAGATAATTCTGTTTTCTTGTTATGATGACATAATTTTGTTGTTATCACACAATAACAAAATCCGTTATGTCGAGATAACAACAGAATTATCTTGTTTTCTCAAGAAAACAAATTAGTTTTGTTGTTAGAACAAGCTAATTTTCCAGTGAGGTAGAAAACAAAACCAACCCACCAGACCAGAAGGTGCTCTGCTGCCGCTGCACTCTACTGACTGCAGCCAGGCCTGGACATGCTCTACTGCAGCTGCACACTCTAATGAGGTAAGTTAGGCCTGTTCATGTGTTTGTTTGTACTTCTGCAGCTCCAGGGATACAAGTTATCGTCCTTAACAGTAGTCTGTCGGAAAATTAACTCGTCACAATGAGAAAATGATTCTCGTTATCATGACATAACTGATTTTGTTATTGATAAAAACAAAATTATGTTGCTATAACGACAACACAGAGCGAAAAAATTAAGTTGGACCATGGCCGTTTAGGGCTTCTGCAGAAAAAGGGCTAAGACAAGCATTTATTTTTTACAACTGCTAATTATTTGTTTCATCTATTTCATTAGTTGTTCCTTACACAATACATTAGCCTGTAATTACACTTAATTATAAACAAACCAGGAGGTAATAAAATAGATATTCTTGATCTTCTACTTCTAAAGAAGTCCTCTACACAATTTTCAGTAATGAAAAGAATTTATTCAAATAATACATGAACAATTAATAGATACATGTCAAGTGCAAATACTGCATCTCTCCAGAAAGACCAAGAAAGACTGTAAAAATATAGCTGGAGAATTCGTGCTGGTTTATCCCAATACTCCATTTTGCTGTTTAAGAAAATCCTGAAAAACAAATGAAAGCGGAATGAGAGGGTTGCTATTTTCTGTCATGGATGAGTAATCAAAGTGATGCAGTGAAGAAACTGAAAAGGCACATCAACTAACAACACACACATACAGTACATGTACACTGATATGTGTGTGTGTGTAAATGTATATAAAAAACTCCAATTAATGACGTAATGTCTCTTTAAATACAAGCTTCTTTGAATATATTCATTTCTTTATGGTGCTTATTCTCCACTGAACGGTCCACGGTCTCAGCTTCAGTTACCTTCAGGCAGCTCGGCGAAGGTGATCCATTTGTCAGCAGTTTCCCTCTTTGATGCTCTCTGAGTTTCATGTACTCTTGAGCGAGTAAGTCAGCATCATCTTGGCTGAAAAACAAGAAAAAGAAACTGCTGTCAAAAATTTAAAATGCACATTTTTGAAAATATCAAATACATAAGGGCACTTTTTAAGCAAATTCCAGTTAAAGTATCTGTCAGCCATTAGACTGACAGAAAAAAACAAGACAAATTTGAATTCAAGCCGTGTAAAAACCCCAAATCTTAATCCATAATCTAACTAGTGTTGAACAATTAAGTGTATTTAAACAACAGCAGAGCTCAGTTAGAACTCACAAAACTCAGCTTAGTTTTCCAGATAGTCTGAAAGCTACAAAACAGTCTAAAATTTAGTTTCATATGTTGTGTTTTAGCAAGAGACCAAATCATGTCGAGAAGCTTTTACCACCTACACTTCAGTTCACAGTGGAGTGATCCAACATTCAACTTCAGCAAATGTAACGTGGACCATGTGATTGTATTTTTAAAATGTTGGATTAATCAGTAGCAACGATCCCACTTGTCATGCTGTGTACACATTCCTACTGTATGTACAGATAAAGACAGTTGATCATATTTTGAATACAATGTTTACATGGATCGTAGAGAAACCTGTTCTTAATGTCCCTGTTTCTATGATTATATTATTACTAAGTTTGAGACAAGATAATAGATTACATTTCATTTGCCAATATAATTAAACAAAACATCTTAAATATTAAAGAACAACAATTTGAAAGAAAATAAAACGCAATGACACAAAAAAGTAATTTCAAAATTAAAGTGTATAACTTCAAACAAATCATCTGTGTAATCCTGTAAACTAGGGGTGTCAAACTCCGGTCCTTGAGGGCCACTATCCAGCATTTTTTAGGTGTTTCCCCTCTTCCAACACACCTGATTCAAATGATCAGGATCGTTATCAGCTTCTGCAGAGCTTGATGATGAGCTGATTATTTGAATCAGGTGTGTTGGAAGAGGGAAACATCTAAAACATGCTGGATTGTGGCCCTCGAGGACCGGAGTTTGACACCCAAGTGTAAACTATTAGCTTTGATCGGCTGATTACTTTGACATAAAATCTGGTCTTATCAGTCTTACCAGTTCTGGCTGATCAAGTAGTCCACCAAGTCTTTCACCTGGTTGGGCTGGCCGTTGGACACGATGTGCTGCTTTAGATGGTTGAAGTGTTTGGTCTTCAGCAGCTTCTGGTGCTGTCCATTTTGGCTGATGAAGGTTAATACAGTCTCCCTGATCTGAGGGGTTTTAAAGGTGATGATGTAACATGATGTAGAAACAGAAACACCGCAGATATGCTTTGATGCACCAGGCATCCTGTTAGCCTGCATTTATGTTTATGGCAAGACAGCAAATCTGTCCACACGAAGCATGTTAGTATTTATGAGAGCTGTTTTGCTGGACACATTAAAACCAAGATAACATCTTTCACAACTTCACATCAGACCCATCTAACAAAACTTCCTGTTTAACAGCTTTACTGGCAACAGGTTCATGCCAGACACCATCAAGGTGCAAATAATAGGTGCAGTTACAAAGGGTTGCATCACGTGTTGATTTTTATCTTAGAACAAGAGAGATGCGGTTTGCCTCAGGAAACTGAAATACTTAAAACAGTTTAAATACTGACACAGGTAACGATGCAGTTCAATAACTAAAACAAAGTGTCACATTAGACATACATTCTGAGCCAAATTGTTACAGCAGTTGTCAGTTCAAAAAGTGCAAAAGCCCAAGGCAGTTGAAAAGCAGCTTCTTTGGTAGAAAGAGTTCAGATCTGACCTGTGAAGGGATTCCAGCCAACTCCCCGGTGTTCATAAGCTCTTCAACCTGCTCAAGGACAGCGACCGGGTTACAGACGGACAGAAAGCCCTGGAAACAGCAAAATAAAAGAGAGTGATTATAAGTGAAATACAGGTAACTCTCACATGCCGTATTATTGTATATATGCACTTACCTGGACCTGCTGCGCCTTTTTATTGGCACAGGGGATGAGAAGGAGAGTTCCCAGGGCGAAGGCGGGCAGATTGAACTGTGCAAAGCGATTGGCAATCCCTATCAGGTCCAGATTCAACAGGAAAGGGCACCTTGTGAGGAAAGATGAAAGGCAGGACAGTTAGGGAATATAAATGAAGAGATATGACATGTTATTTAGGTTTGCATTGCTTTTTCATACACAAATTCCAGCATGCATAAGTTTAAACATGGGTTTATTAAACAGTTAGAAGTTTTATTTCATTTATAAAAAGGGACTGCACAGTTAACCATGGATATGTACAGAAGAGCAGTGCAACAGGTGTATGGGAAGGTATATAGGGCATCTAACTGAGGTTAATTTGCAGCCCCTGACCCTGATCAGGCTTTTAAACTGAGGCTAAAACAGGAAAACTAACAAGTTGATTAAAGCAAAGTGGAACCGATAAAACTGAATGTGTACATGTGTGTTATTACTATATATGATCTAGTCTTGAAGACATTAATCATTGATTCATGAAGTATTTACACCTTTTAACGGGTTCATTCATTTCTTTACTTGTGTAGAGGAACCATTAAGTTCTGATTGAAAACCGTAGTTGACCAAAGGTTGTTGTACCCTACTGGTCATGAGCTTTTATTTGTGTACGCTGCCGTGCACTGTGGCAAGACTGTTTTTGAAAATGACCACAGCATTTGAAAAGGCAACTGTAAAAAAATATCAATACATGCAGCCATATTCTAGCAGTAGCGGCCCATTAAAGTTCTGCAGGACAGCTGGTTATGGTTGAACATGAGGAGAACATACTTGAGCAGGAGAACAAAGGTCCTGTAGAGTGTTGCCTGTTGATCTGGACTCAGAGGAATAGAAGCTGTAAACAAAAAACACAGGAGTATTCAGGAGATTTATAAAATTAAAAGGCTTCACTCAAAAGTATGTAGTTAATGAATTTACTAGAAACTAACAATCTTGATAATATTTATCTCAGTATCTGTCTCTCAGTGGTTGCACACAAAGCCTCAAGTTGCAAAACTGCCACAGCAGGGTTTCGACATCTCAGCAAAGGTGTGGTAATTTTTTTTGGGCATGACAGCGCAAAAGGAGCAAGACATTTAAAGCTGGTATGTAAAACTCAGAGGGTTTTTGAGCAAGTGTCTGAACAAGTTTTGATGTGATATAACGAAAGCAGGAATTCAAGCATTGATCACAGGCCACCTTCTTTCTATAGAGATTGAATTGCTGAGCAGAAGCTGTCCAGCTATGTCAACTGCTGGAGGATTTTAACGACTCACTAATTCTACCAGGACATGGTATGGTATGCAAGAAACTTCAGTCTGCATCAAGACACATAAAAATCCATGTTATTTGTTCATTCAAGTGAACTTTACACTTTTAAATCCAGTACCTGAGACAAAAGGTGCCAGTATCATGCTCCTCCAGGTCCTAGAAAAACTTGAAATCTAAATAATAAAAGAAAATAAAACAAATACAACAAGAAAAAAACATTTTAAGGTTCATCTTCACTATCACTTAGTCATCATATTGCTAATGATCCTTCTCATTTTGGGCTCAACATGTGCAACAACAGGATGTCCGCTGGTGTTGTGGTCAAGAAGCATGCAATTTAATGCAATTTCATGCAATTTCATGCTAGTTGCAAAACACAGTAACACCTCGGATGTTGGCTCTGGTGTGTAGATGAACAGATGAACACATTACCTCCCACAAGGCGGGCACAGCCACTATTGCCTCGAGCACCTTCTGGAGGTGGCTGATCTGAGGAGGGGAAGTACATACATGTGAGTTGTATTTCAGAACACACAACCAGGCTGATGTTTTTGAAAACAAATGTATTTAAGGGTGTTCAGCAGTCCATCCCCCTTGACATCTCTTTTCAATAATCAGATAAAAACTGCTTCTCATAATCCAGACAGACTGAGTAAATTTGAGGAATTTTCTGGTGCATGTCCTCTCACCAGGTTGAAGCCCAGCAGCTTCTGAAGCAGACTGTTCCATAGCTGAGTATCGTACACCTGGTACTCCAGACACAGGTCTGCCACCAACCGCACAGCCTGAAAGGACAAAAAGGCATCTCCATGCTGCCTGTATACAATCTGTGTGTAACATTTCTAACCTAGTGAAGCTAAACTGAAGTGACTATCTAGAACAGTTTTCACTTAGAACATACCTGTGGCTCATGACTGTGGTTCTTCCATAGCCCTTTAACCAGGCCCTCTTTGGGACTACTGAGGAACGATCGCACCGTGTAAGGGATGTTTAATGCCTCCAGTTGAGAGACAAAGATGTAGCACTTCAGGTAATATCTGTATGTGGATATAAAATACAGAAACATTTATGATAGTAAACCTTCTCTATATATTAACTTAATTCAAAACTATTTAACTGTTTTCATGGCCTCTTACAGGATTTTGTTACTGGGGATCTGCAACTGAGCCTCCAGAGTGGCTGAATCAGCAAGACGGACAAGACAAAGCAGCGCTCGAGTCCGATGGCAGAAGGTCAGCCGAGGCCCAGAAGTGCTGAGAGGCTACAGAAGGATAAACATACATCCGTCACTTGTGTACGACACTTTATCCAGAATTGACTCCTGTGATTTAAAAAAAAAAAAAACTCACCCAGGTTTCAGCAGAAAGGATGGGCTTCAGAAGACGGACAGCATCATCCATGGAGCAAGACTGCAGCATGTACACCACCCTGGAAACATCGAATATACGCAATAGACCAACATTCTGGTGTCATGGCTCTACACCAAGTCATAACAGACAAACACAGCAATAATTATTAAACCTAATGTAGAGTCTAATGCAAGCCAGCTGAATTCATAAATGACAGACAACTGAAAATTGCAGACCCCTTATATACCGTACTGTTCTTTGTATTAAATTTTAATAATGAGAAAACATAATTAAAGAAAATTCAGATGCAAAAAGTAATAGTGATGACTCTACCTCATTAAGTCCGGTTCATCCTCAATGTTGCTGACACAGTCTTGATTACTAGTATCCTGAATTAAAGAGGAAAAGTAAACGTGACAAAACAGATGAACACTAAATAATCTGTTTATAAAAATAAGGTTACACTATGGCTGACAAACCTTGGCCACAGCTGGGCCTGTTCTGCAGATCCATTTTTCCAACATCATGTTACGGATTTTCAGAAGATCCACGTTGTTGATTGTGGCTATTTCCTTAACCGCAGCATGAATGTCTGAGACAAAGAAAACACTCAATTAAAGAAAAACGCACTGTCAGTGTCTTGCATCCACCATATACACGGATCAGCCACAGCATTATGACCACTGACAGGTGAAGTGAATAACATGGGTCATATTGGTACTATGTGGTGTTCTGCTGGAAAACCTTGGATTTTAACATCCATGTTGATGAGACTTCGACACCCAAATAAACACTTTCCAACAACAAGCACACTCCCTCATGCGAATGGAAATCCCAAATGTCACTGGTCTACCCCCGCAGGAAAATGCACCCCACCACATGGAAAAAACATCAAACAATCAGGAACATGTTGAGGAACATGACAATGGCCCAACATGTTGATTTGACCTCCAAACTTCCTACACCCCATTCTGATCAGGCATCAACGCTGCCAACATCCTGGTTCCAGACCCCATAGGACGCCCTGAGAGGTCCTCTTGTCCATGCCCAAAGGTTCAGAGCATTTTTGACCACATAAGGGGGACCAACACAATATTAGGCAGGTGGTCATAATGTTATGCCTGATCGGTGTATATGAGCACTGATGAACAAGCCTGATCTCAGAGTAGAACATGAACTGCTGTGGCTGCTGTGTTTATGCATGCTCACCTGGGTAAGTCTGACCTCCCGACTCTCTGTATCGCTGCTCCACACTGCTGTGTTCATACAGAGCCACTATGAGCCTGGCTGGCAGTCCAGTCAGTTTTAGGTGTTCTGGGCTGCTCAGCTGACTGGCTATCAAAGTATTCTCAGTAGCAGAGCGCTGAAACTGCAGCTTGAGCTTCGACAGAAAGGTCTCCCCTCTGGCCCGTGCTGCCTCCTGCTTGGAATCAAACAGGGGTTAAAGAAAATCAGCTAATTTCATGATAAACTTCCTACATTTGAGACATTCTAGGGTTGATAATGTTAATTTCTGCAGGTGAAATAAACACAAAAACTGACCTCAAGGTTTGGATCCTTCAGCCATGCATCTCCAAGAGCCAAACAGAACCTAAGAGACTGTGTTTTCTCATAGCCTGTAGAGAAGAGTAAAACAACTTAGTATATATGTTTAAATCCACTCAGCAGTGTAATGGAGTGACTGATGTGCATCCCAAACCTGGTGGAAGTTCCTGAGTTATCCTGTGGGCCGTGGCAGCAGCCCACTCTGGGCTCTGGATACAGTGGATGTACTTCATCATGGTCATGGCCACCTTGAAAGTCTCCTTATTATTGCCATGATGACCCTGACCCTTCTTCCTTTGCTCTAAGAGTAAAGGCTTCATCTTCTTCTCAAACACATGGTTGGCTGCTGACATGTACAACTTGTCAAGGCTCACCTGGATGGAGACAGGAAGACGTGAATAACGTGAAGAGTGAAACTTTCTGAATAAATCCAAAATTTCTGTGATTATACAGAGTAAGTCTAAATATTTGATTAGTTTGCTTTACCTTCATCAGTTTGCTAATAAGAAGAAGTGTGGGAAAGGTCTCTTCACTGAGTTCAGGAGCTGAGCACAGAAACATATATTTATATTTCAACCACTTCAGGAACTCAGCTGTGGTCTTACAGGCTGTTATAATACCTGAGATAACATGAGGACCTTGCTGAGTTAAGAGTATTTGCTTCCCTTTTGATTACACCTGATACCAACATTCAACAGGTGAGGATCTGTTAAAGTCAGAGGAATTTAAGCTTATCAGCATCAATACTCAGTAATGAAAAGAACTCACAGATAATCTTCCAGTAATGTTTGGTTTGCATAAGCAGGTGGAAGGGAAGTCTGCTGTTGGACAGGGGGTTTGGCAGCAGACTGTTTTCCAGAAGATATGTGTTCTCAACGTCTGAGGGAGGAGAGACTCGCTTGTAGGACTTCAGGTGCTGAAGGAGGCCCATTGCCTGCAGATTACAAGACAATGAGTCCTCATCTGCACTATTCAATTTGACGAAAAGGAACAGTATATTTGTAAATATGCCTGTGGGTGTTTTTTTTTACCTGACTAACAGAGAATCTGGTCACATTCTCATCTGCAGCCTGTATGATCTTCAGCACTACCTCGACTCTCTCGTAGTTGTAAGGGCTGAGCTGTAGGACAAAGACATCTTTTAGATTAGGTGGCAAAATTCTTTTGGCTGGAATAGAAACACCACAAGAACTGGATGATACAAGTTGTTGTAGTGGCGTAGCGCATTGTACTTTATAATTCTGGCTGTTTTTATTTAAAAGAATAAAAGCCTGTCGATAAACAGTAGATTTTTAATGAATTGCTATTATACAAACAAACATGTGAAATGTCTAAAAAATCATTTACATTAAGCCCTTGTCTTAAGGGCTTGTCACTCAGACCTTGAATATGGCAGCACAGAGACTGTCGGTGAGCTCGCTGGTGCTGTGCAGCATTGGGATGATCTGCAAAACTCGTTCGAGTGTGTCAGCGTGACACAGGGGCTGCATCTCTTCCTGCTCCGGGTCTCCTGCACCTTCCTCGTCCTCTTGCAGCAGCAGTAAGGTGGTAATGTACTGGTTGATCACACCGTCGTGGTCCAGACCAAAGGTACTGCAGATGGATGCGAAGGGTAACTTTTAGCAAAGGCAAGGAAGTTTCATAACACACCACTGTGGATATTTAAGTCCAGTCTAGACCCACTTGTTTTATATTCTTCATTGATGGTAGAAAGTGACAACAGAAAGTATGTAACTGACCTGCAGTACTGGAGGATAATGTCTGGAGTGATCTTCCTGTTCTTCACCAAAACAGGGATCAGACTGCTCTTCATCTCCGGTCGCTGGCGGAACACTGGCTGGATAGATATCTGGAACAGAGCAGGGGTACACATGTTTAATAATGCTAACTCTAAATAAACCTATTTGTTCAGACCAGCATGCCCACTGGACCAGTGTTTAAGTGCTGCATTACCTCTAATTTGCTAAGCTTGATGCCCCACTCAGCATCAGTGATGACGGAGAGAAACTTCTTTTGTTCCTCTGCTTCATCGTACAAGCAGCAGAGATTGGCCCCAACCCTGGCCACAGCCTGAAATAATCAAAACACAACATTTACTTTTTGAAGATAGTATTAGATTACATGTACAGATTTTTCATGAGGTTGTTACGATCTCAAGCAGTATTAAACCATCACTGAAGTTGGCACACAGTTCAGGTTTGTAAAATACTACACATATCTATTTCAGAGAGCCCAATCTCATGAAAAGAAACTTGATGTCGCCACAAATTTGATTATCATCAATTAGTCTGCGTCACACAAGCCTCATTCTTGCTAATCCAGAAAGATCTTTACACCAGAAAAATTCCTCTAAAAGTTTTTATTACCAGTATTTACATTTAGCTCTTTCATTTTAAATATTAAAATAATAAAAAGATTGAAGATAAAATAAAGGCAGAGATCATTTCCTACCAAAATTTTGTCATAGTTTTGCCAAGTGTTGTCAATGACTTTCCACAGTATTCTGAAGACATCCGCTTTGGAGAGGAGTGTGCAGAGTCCAATGGCCAAATCACAATCGACCACCCTCCAGTTGAACACCTGGAAATAGAGATACAGTTCTTTAGAAATGCACTAAAATGCGGTAAATCTTCCACAACTTTTTCATGACATTGGACTCTGGAGACTTACCTTGTTCAAGAGGGCCACAGCCACGGCATTCAGAGTAGACGTAGTGGTCTTTCGGAGATCATTCAGGCATATATTGTACTTCTTAAGCTCTTGTGAATCATAAAGCTGAAAGGTGGAAACAATTTACAGCGTCATTTTCAGTACAGATATTACAATACATTTAGCAAAGTATTACAGACAAGTAGCTAAAGTTATATTATTGGTCAAATTTTTCTAAAAACATTCTGAGGAGCCCCAGCCAATGCCAGTCATACCTGTGCACTTAGTTTAATGTC
>JAMOIN010001643.1:0-119229 GCA_024666655.1 Dascyllus trimaculatus
TTGCCACTGTCCGGCGGTTGAGGGCTTTAAAATTGATCACAGGCCGCCAGCCTCCTCCTGCTGCCTCAGGTTTCTTCACCGCCTGAATTGGACTATTGGTGATTGGATTTGGCTCTTCCCTGATTATCCCCAAAGCCCTCAACTCCGTAACTATCAGGTCCATTTCTTCAACCGCTCCTGGATTTAGTGGATATTGGCGGACTGCTGGATGGACTCCTCCTATTATGGTATGTGTGTATTTCTCACCCAGGTCACCACAATCATTCTTGAATCTGGCCACACTGGCTCTGGAGATGATTTCCTTCAGCTTTTCTTTTCCTGATTCTGAGAAATCACTTTCCTGTATCTTTTGTGCAGTGACTTCTGCTACGTCCACCGGTTTATACCAATCTCTTGGTTGCATCTCTTCCTGTCGAGGTACAAAATTGATCAGTCGTGCATACAGCTTCTTCAGTCGTCGCCTGACTGGTACTCTCTCCCTTCTGCTCCTGTACAAATCCTTCAAGTCCCTCGTCGTCATCAAGTTGTATGGTCCCAATAACCACACTATCCCTTTCCAAATAGCAAAGGGGAATTTTCTAATCGTCCCATCCGCCAGTTGAACCTTGAGGCGTCCCTCTATAGCGAGGCTCCTGCGGGTCATTGACACCTCAGCCCCAGAGTCTACCAGATAAGGGGTTCCTTCTACATCCGTGTAGATCCTATCCCCCTTCCAATAGGCATGTTCCAGGGTGACCCGCGCCTCCTGAGTCATTACTTTTCAGGCCCTCGGGCTGCCGCTCGGCGGGCATCCCAAAGGGCCTGTTTCTGCTCTAGGGTCAGCTTCTTGTATTCCTCTGGTGGGAGATAGTCTCCCTTCTTCTCTGTGTTTGCTTTTGAGCTCAGTTTGGGCTGGTTTGGTGGTTTATTCTGCCCTTTTCCTACCGATCTAGCCTGCGTTGGTTGAACCTGTGCACCAGAGGCTGATCCTGTTAATTGCTGTAGGACCCCATAAGGAGCTTTGGCTTTAGTGGACTGACGGGACTCCTTCTCCCTTCTTTCCCTGTAATAGTTCCTCTTCAGGTCCCATTTTTTCACTGTTGCATCTATCTGGGGCAGGTTGGTGTCTACTGGCATCGCCACAAAGTCTACCTCATCTCTCTGGCTTTTGGTTACGTATCTCAGAGCCTTCACATATCGATTCGGTGAGATTTCTGCCTTCACCTCATGCCATATCTGTGTGAGAGATTGTCCCTTATCCAACCGTGTACGCGCTCTATTGAGCCATGTCTCCTCATCTTCTCCATCTTCAAGCACTAGCCGGCTATAGTGACCTTGTGCCGACTCCCCTGGTTCCAAAGGATGCCCGGTGGCATGACTCAGCCACAGCCTTCTGGCTTCCTCGTTGGTGGTTACACTCTTGACAAATGGCCAGTTATCTCTCAAATATTCAACCATAGGTGTGTCAGGAGTCCTCGGTGGTACCAATGTCTTGACCTTTTTAAATTCCACGAAATCCTGGCTGGGGGAAAGCAGACTCATCCCGCCCCCTATAACCCCAGCCAACTTTGGCTGGGCATCTCTCTCTGGGGCCGCTGTCTCCAGTTTCTCATCATCCTCCTCATTCTCCAAGAAGTCTTCCTGCCTAGCTTTTTCCTCCTCTTGCGCATACTTATATGCGGCTTTCTTCATTCTCCGCAGCATGACGTCATGTGTTATAGCTGTGAAGGATGCCCTAAAATTTGCTGTTAATTCTTTACTGGATACTAGGGAGGCATAGGTAGGCATCATCATGATGTTGGCCCACTCCCCCATTGTTGCTTTAACCTTCAACTCCCTCAGCTCCTCCGGGTTCTCTGCCCAGCTATTTGGTACATCATAGCTGGGTTGACCTAGTTCAGGCATGTATGCCTGCCTTCCATCTCTGGCAACAATGGGTCCAAAACTCAGATCTCTCGCTATCCTCTTGGATGCCATTCTTACTGATAGCAGCGGCGCATCTTTCTTGGCTCCTCTCCTTCGTGCTATTCGCAACTCCTGCAGGTCTCCTGATAACTTATGGGACTCTGACTCCAGTATACGACTCCCTTCTTCATCCTCATCTTCACTTACCTCTTCTTCTCTTCCAGGTGAGGTCTCCCTTGGCTCAGCGGAGGATTTCTCCAGGCAGCCCTGCCGCGAAGCCCTCTCTTCAGGCAGGATGGGTGACAGCATCCTTTCCTGTGCCCTCTGGGTTCCGATATCCCCTAAGGTTATCTGGGCTTGTCCAGCAGTCTCCTTCACTAAGTAATCTCCTTCTGGCTTTGCCTCCCTCAGAGTCTCCTCCCTTTTTTCATACAACCTCTGGACTACTGGGTCTGGTGTAGTTGATGCTTCCCATCCTGGTGTGGCACAGGTGGCTGCTATGCCTTCGGCATGGTTATCTTCTTCCCAAATCTGTTCCAGCCCCCGTGGTGTTCCGCTCGGTGGGAGTGAGACCCTCGCTCTTTGCCCTTTAGAGGTTTCCGGCACCTCCATTTCTTCTTTTACTGGTTTATTTGTCTTTCGTTTCACCTTAATGCATCTCATCTCCTCTGCTGCTTCTAGAGGTGCCAGCAGCCGCTGCCTCCGTTCTTTATCTTGGGCCTGTGAGACCATTATAACTATCTGCCCTATCCTGTTGCAGTCTGGGTGTGTCTTCATCTGCAGATTCACTGCCCTTGTAGCTGCCTGCTCTGCGATTTCCCAGGGCAGCGTGTTAGACCTCAATCCATCAATGCTGATTATTACTCTCCTGTATTGTAGCTCATTCGCTCTCTCCAGTCCCTCTTCTATGGCTTGTGTCAATGTATCTCGGTAGGTTCCAAGGTCCAAGTCCTCTTCATATGCTTCTGCCAGTGCATGTAATATGGCGAAATGAGGAAGATCTCCGCCACTTGTTACAATAACAGACTTCACTCCTTCTGGGTTCCCTCGATTTCTTGCATTTTGTTCTTCCGTCTCTCGCTTGTAACTATTCCCTGCCCTGCATAGCAGGGCTTTTCGGAAGGTTCCATTGCGGATTTTCAAATTCGTATTGGTTACTACCAGTAACCCATCTGCCCTGATCTCCCATGGATCTCCTACGAGGTGATAGGCTACTGACCCCACCTCATTACTGAACTTCTTTCCCCCTGACGGCAACGGTTCCAATTTGGGAGCTATTTCATCAGTTATTCTCCAGGGCATCTCTTCTCGATCTGGCTTCTCTATCCCCCCTTGATTATTGTCGTTACAGGCATTTCTCAGGTCTTCAAGGCCTTTGGTCACCGACTGTATGGCCACCCATCTAGCCTTAGCCTGAGCTGCCCAGGCCTCTGTACTCGGTTCTGGTGTTCTGGGCTCTTGCATCGGTCGAATAGGGTCTCTGCTCGTCCCTGCCACCTCCTGTGGCTGAGAATGATGTTCTTCATGATTATCCTCTTCATCTCCTGGATCATCATCTTCCGATTCCTCATCTTCTATGTCTTCCATCTCAGATGCCGAGCCCGGCTGGGTCTGCTGACTTCTCTGGTCTTCATCCCTCTGCATCTCGTTTGCTGCGTCTCGATATTGGTGCACCTTTCTTAGCAGTTCTTCATGCCCCTTATATCTTGATGCTGCCTTCACGGTCCCCCTAGAGGCCAGGACTGCTCGTATCCCTGTCTCATTGGCCAGCATTTTAACAATGGAGTCATATTTCATAGAGGGGCTCACCAGTGTAGTTATTCTGCCCATTGGCAGGGTCTCTTTTCTTTCTGTCAGGTGATCCCCCCACCATCTTAGCCACTCTGCAATATTTTTCTTCTCTTTGCATTTTCGGGGACACTGAAGCACTAACTGCCATTGCTGTTCCACACCTTCTTTAGACGTGTACTGCCCATACTTCTTAACATGGTTCTCAATTTCCCTCTTTAGGTCATCCTCTGTCAACCTAGGGTTATGGTTTTTGATCTGGTCTTGGATTGCTTCTTCCCAGGTATCCCATCCATCTCCCAGCAGAATAATCTGGTAGGGGAGCCCAGGGGAAACTGTCGAGCTCGATACTGGTCTCGCCTCAGCCCGATTCTCCCAGTCGTCCTCCACCTCCTCTGGTGCTGTGGGATGGGATGGAAGGCTTTCTTCTTCTCCACCATCTTGGTCGTTAAACTCCATCGTCTTTGTCGTCTCGAGTCGTCTGCACCTTCAAAGCCTCTCGTAGCGCCTTGAGTAGGGATGAGGGCAGACCTGGTTAGGCTACTCCGTGGCGTCACTTGGACTCGGTCAACTGTCTCTGATCGCCACGTCTCAATCCTGCGGTGCTCCGTGCACCTCTCTGCAGGTCTAGTGATCCTGAGCCTCCTCTCAGTTGATCACTTCTTCACAGTGAACTATGAGTAGAACTCCTTTCTACCATAGATTTCACTCTCCAATCTTCGGGTCCAACTACAGGGTTCAGAAGCCACCCTTGGGCTCTTCTTTTGGACTCAGCCTCCTCTGTTGAGCCCCCTTCTGTCCGTTTGTTCGGGCGCCAAACTGTAGTCCCGCCGAATTTACCCAATACAGGGCAATCGGACCAGCTCTCCGTTTCTAGGGTTAGGTTCTAAACTGCTCATAGGTATTACCTAATAAGTTCAGCAGAACAGCTTAAGCTGGTGTCGAAGAAACTCGCCTAGCTCTCACTGTCTCCATCCAGACGCCTATCCCTCTTGCTCTGATAGAAGACTGCGCTAGGCAGCCTAAATAGTTCAGTCTTCTTATCAGTCACGTCTGTTAACGACAGCTTTCTTCTTAAAAGACCTGGCACTTGGTGAATTGCTAGGTTTTAATTTAGCGGTTTGGATTAGTGTAACCGCAGGGATCCGTTTATAATTCGGTGCAATACCTTAGTGACCAGAACAACCTGTAAGAACCATTAGATTTCAAATGCACACAATTGCTTAACCTTTCACACCATGAGGATTTCATAAACTTCAGGTGATAATTCAAAACTCCATACTACGTCACTTTAAATGCAGGTTAAATGTTTATTGCATAATAATAGCAGGGAAAAGCAACAGCTCATAATCAAAAATGTCAAAATCAATCAAAAAGGTGATCATAATCAAAAATGCCAAAATCAATCAAAAAGGTGATCAGGAATAATAATTCTGGTCTAACTCACAGAACTGATCATGTCTGAGCAAACACGCCAAAATTATTTATCCATATGCTTCAGGTAATAATTCTGGTCTAACTCACAGAACTAATCTTGTCTGAGCTAACACACCAAAATCATTTAAGCACATGCCTCAGAATCATAAATTTGGTCAAAATTATAGAACTGAGCTTCCTTAATTAAATCTCCAAATACTGTGTTTTAATAGTTGGAGTGTAACAGCAAGGCCTTAGCTGCCACACCCTACCTGACCTGTTTTGTGGAGATCTCCTGGAGGATGTGAAGAACTCAGTACAAAGTTTCAGGATCCTGCAGGAACTCTCCAGAAAATAGGGGGAGAGAACGTCCAGACCCCAATTCAGTCTTTGCAAAAAATCTTTAAAAGTCTCTTGGGCTTGTTGCAGAAAAATAGAAAAAGTGTCAAAAAGATCTAACACGATGGTAAACTGTCAAAAGTCACAGGAAGAGATGAGCACTGCTGGAGCCTGTGGCTCGGCTAGCTGTTAGCTCTTCTGTTAGCTCTTGCTGGGTGATCTAAAAAATCCACTGCCTATTTTCTGAGTCTATTTGCAGACCAATTCTGGATCGTTCTAATTAGTGAGAAATAGCCTCACTGTCCATAGACTACATCAGACGAGATCCTTCTCCGACTGCGTCCACGAACATCTCCGGACAATTGTCACCTCAGATAACTTTTATTAAATCACCTCACACACCCATATTGCCTAATTCCTACATACGTAAATCTGTACTTTTCCACAAGCTCACCCTATGTTCACTGCTCATCTCCTTATTAGGAGATTGTTTTCGTTAATCGGCCGAATTGCACCATAACCTCTTCTCGGCTGCCAGGAAGTCACCTGCATTCACCCCAGGTCAGTTTCCCCTTTCCACCTTATAAGGAGCCTGTTGCTCAATTGTCGGCCGAATTACACCATAACTCCTTCCTCACAGTCTTAGCCGACAGCCAAGAGCTCCATCACTTCTCATCTCTTCCACCTGCAGTACTTTAACACAGTAACCATCAGTTATCCATCACACTAGTTACTTGATCATAAAAATTCATCCGATTTTACAAACCATTCCATAAGCGTAGCTTTAAATTTATCTGACTTCAACATTCCAAATTATTACATCGTAAACATGACTTCTCATCTAAGCACACACACACTTTAAGCCAAATCCATATTACTCTATTAAACTCGGCCCCCTCATCAGACCTATTTCACCCCAGTGACCTTGTTAATAGCTGCTCCTGTGATCTCAAATCTTGTGATCTCAAATCTTGGCTCAACTTGACTTGAATGTTGTCAAAAATGTCACAAAAATGTCATACCGCGGGATGATTTAAAAAATGTCACAAAAATTTCATACCACAGTATGATCTCAAAAATGTCACAAAAAGGTCAAAAATTTCACAAAAACGTCATACTGCGGAATGATGTCAAAAATGTCACAAAAAGGTCAAAAATGTCACAAAAACGTCATACCGCGGAATGATTTCAAAACTTGCACAAAAAGGTCAAAACTGTCTCAAAAACGTAATAACGCGGTATGAGGTCAAAAATCTCAGAAAAAGGTCATACCGCGGGATCAGGTCAAAAATTTCACAAAAACGTCATACCGCGGTCTGAGGTCAAAAGTGTCACAAAAATTTCATACCGCGGTATGAGGTCAAAAATGTCAAAAAAAACGTCATTCCGCGGAATGAGGTCAAAAATGTCGCAAAAAAGGTCATACCGCAGTCTGAGGTCAAAAATGTCACAAAAACGTCATACCGCGGAATGTTGTCAAAAATGTCACAAAAATATCATACCGCGGGATGATGTCAAAAATGTCACAAAAACGTCATGCCACGGAATGTTGTCAAAAATGTCACAAAAACGTCATACCGCGGGATGATGTCGAAAATGTCACAAACATTTCATACCGCATTTTGAGGTCATAAATCTCAGAATAAGGTCAAAAAGGTCACAAAAACGTCATACAGCGGGATGAAGACAGAAATGTCACAAAAAAATCAGAAAGCGGTCTGAAGCAAAAAATGTCACAAAAATGTCAAAAATTTCATATAAAAGTCATACCGCGGTATGAGGTAAAAAACGTGACAAAAATTTCATTCCGCGGGATGAGGTCAAAAATGCCTCAAAAACGTCATACCGCGGGATGAGGTCAAAAATGTCATAAAAACATCATACCACGGTATGAGGTCAAAAACGTCACGAACACGTCAGGTGAGGTCAAAAATGTCACAAAAAGGTCAAAAATGCTAAAAAAAAAGGTCATTCCGCGGAATGATGTCAAAACTTGCACAAAAAGGTCAAAACTGTCTCAAAAACGAAATAACGCGGTATGAGGTCAAAAATCTCAGAAAAAGGTCATACCGCGGTATGAGGTCAAAAATGTCACAAAAATTTCATACCGCGGTATGAGGTCAAAAATGTCAAAAAAACGTCATTCCGCGGAATGAGGTCAAAAATGTCGCAAAAAAGGTCATACCGCAGTCTGAGGTCAAAAATGTCACAAAAATGTCATACCGCGGAATGTTGTCAAAAATGTCACAAAAATGTCATACCGCGGGATGATTTAAAAAATGTCACAAAAATTTCATACCACAGTATGATCTCAAAAATGTCACAAAAAGGTCAAAAATTTCACAAAAACGTCATACTGCGGAATGATGTCAAAAATGTCACAAAAAGGTCAAAAATGTCACAAAAACGTCATACCGCGGAATGATTTCAAAACTTGCACAAAAAGGTCAAAACTGTCTCAAAAACGTAATAACGCGGTATGAGGTCAAAAATCTCAGAAAAAGGTCATACCGCGGGATCAGGTCAAAAATTTCACAAAAACGTCATACCGCGGTCTGAGGTCAAAAGTGTCACAAAAATTTCATACCGCGGTATGAGGTCAAAAATGTCAAAAAAAACGTCATTCCGCGGAATGAGGTCAAAAATGTCGCAAAAAAGGTCATTCCGCAGTCTGAGGTCAAAAATGTCACAAAAACGTCATACCGCGGAATGTTGTCAAAAATGTCACAAAAATATCATACCGCGGGATGATGTCAAAAATGTCACAAAAACATCATGCCACGGAATGTTGTCAAAAATGTCACAAAAACGTCATACCGCGGGATGATGTCGAAAATGTCACAAACATTTCATACCGCATTTTGAGGTCATAAATCTCAGAATAAGGTCAAAAAGGTCACAAAAACGTCATACAGCGGGATGAAGACAGAAATGTCACAAAAAAATCAGAAAGCGGTCTGAAGCAAAAAATGTCACAAAAATGTCAAAAATTTCATATAAAAGTCATACCGCGGTATGAGGTAAAAAACGTCACAAAAATTTCATGCCGCGGGATGAGGTCAAAAATGCCTCAAAAACGTCATACCGCGGGATGAGGTCAAAAATGTCATAAAAACATCATACCACGGTATGAGGTCAAAAACGTCACGAACACGTCAGGTGAGGTCAAAAATGTCACAAAAACGTCATACCGCGGGATGAAGTCAAAAATGTCACCAAAAGGTCAAAAATGTCTCAAAAACGTGATACCGTGGTGTGAGGTCAAAAATGTCACAAAAACGTCATAGCGTGGGATGAGGTCAAAAATGTCACAAAAACGTCATACGGCGGGATGATGTCAAAAATGTCACAAAAAGGTCAAAAATGTCACAAAAACGTCATACCGCCGGATGTTGTCAAAAATGCCACAAAAAGGTCAAAAATGTCTCAAAAACGTTATACCGCGGTATGAGGTCAAAAACGTCACAAAAAGGTCAAAAATGTCACATAAAAGTCATACCGCGGTATGAGGTCAAAAATGTCACAAAAAGGTCATACCGCGGGATGAGGTCAAAAATGCCTCAAAAACGTCACACCGCGGGATGATGTCAAAAATGTCACAAAAAAGTCAAAAATGTCACAAAAACGTAATACAATGGTATGAGGTCAAAAATGTCACAAAAACGTCATACCGAAGTCTGAGGTCAAAAACGTCACAAAATGGTCAAAAATGTCACAAAAAGGTCAAAAATGTCACATAAAAGTCAAACCGCGGTATGAGGTCAAAAATGTCGCAAAAATTTCATGCCGCGGTATGAGGTCAAAAATCACACAAAAACGTCATCCCACGGTATGAGGTCAAAAATGTCACAAAAACGTCATACCGCGGTCTGAGGTCAAAAACGTCACAAGAAGGTCAAAAATGTCACATAAAAGTCATACCGCGGTATGAGGTCAAAAATGTCACAAAAAGGTCAAAAATGTCGCAAAAACGTCATACCGCGGAATCATGTCAAAACATGCACAAAAAGGTCAAAACTGTCGCAAAAACGTTATACCGCGGAATGATGTCAAAAATGTCAAAAAAAACGTCATTCCGCGGGATGAGGTCAAGAATGTCACAAAAACGTCATATCGTGGGATGTGGTCAAAAATGTCACAAAATCGTCATACCGCGGTATGATGTCAAAAACGTCACAAAAAGGTCAAAAATGTCACGAAAACATCATACCGCGGTATGAGGTCAAAAATGTCAAAAAAATTTCATAACGCGGTATGAGGTCAAAAATGTCACGAAAATTTCATGAGGTCAAAAATTTCAAAAAAAGGTCATACCGCGGGATGAGGTCAAAACTTTCACAAAAACGTTATACGGCGGTATGAGGTCAAAAATGTCACAAAAAGGTCAAACCGCGGAATGAGGTCAAAAATGTCACATAAAAGTCATACCGCGGGATGATGTCAAAAATGCCTCAAAAACGTCACACAGCGGGATGTTGTTAAAAATGTCACAATAACGTCATGACGCGGGATGAGGTCAAAAATGTCACATAAACGTCATCCTGCGGAATGATGTCAAAAATGTCAGAAAAAGGTCAAAAATGTCACAATAACGTCATACCGCGGTATGAGGTCAAAAATTTCACAAAAACTTCATACGGCGGAATGATTTCAAAAATGTCAAAAAAACGTCATATCGCGTGATGAGGTCTAAAATGTCGCAAAAACGTCATATCGTGTGATGAGGTCAAAAACGTCACAAAAGTCACAAAAACGTCATACCGCGGGATGAGGTCAAAAATGTCGCAAATACGTCATACCGCTGTATGAGGTCCAAAATGTCACAAAAACTTCATGCCGCGGAATGATTTCAAAAATGTCAAAAAAACGTCATACCGCTGGACAATGTCAAAAATGTCAGAAAAACGTCTTACCGCGGTATGAGGCCAAAATTGTCACAAAAACGTCATACCGCGGAGTCATGTAAAAAATGTTACAAAAAGGTCAAAAAATGCCACAAAAACGTTATACCGCGGTATGAGGTCAAAAAATTCACAAAAACGTCATACCACGGTATTAGGTAAAAAATGTCGCAAAAAAGGTCAGACCGCGGTATGAGGTCAAAAATGTCACAAAATGGTCAAATGTCACAAAAACGTCATACCGTCGTATGAGGTCAAAAATGTCACAAAAAGGTCAAAAATGTCACAAAAACGTCATACCGCGGCATGAGGTCAAAAATGTCGCGAAAACTTCATACCGCAGTATGAGGTCAAAAACGTCACAAGAGTCCCGAAATGTTACAAAAACGTCATACGGCAGGATGATGTCAAAAATGTCAAAAAAACGTCATACCGCGGAATGTCGTCAAAAATGTCACAAAAACGTCAAAAATGTCTCAAAATCGTCATTCCGCGGTATGAGGTCAAAAATGTCACACAAACGTCATACCGCGGTATGAGGTCAAAAATGTCACAAAAACGTTATACCGCGTGATGAGGTCAAAAATGTCACAAAAACGTAATACCGCGGTATGAGGTAAAAAATGTCACAAAAACGTCATCCCGCGGAATCATGTCAAAAATGTCACAAAAACGTTATACCGTGGTATTAGGTCAAAAATGTCGAAAAAACGTCATACGGCGGGATGATGTCAAAAATGTCACAAAAACTTCATTCCACGGTATGAGGTAAAAAATGTCACAAAAAAGTCAAAAATGTCACAAAAACGTCATACCGCGGTGTGAGGTAAAAAATGTCACAAAAACGTCATGCCGCGGAATGTTTTCAAAAATGTCACAAAAACGTCAAACTGCGGGATGATGTCAAAAGTGTCACAAAAAGGTCAAAAATGTCGAAAAACTTCACGTATGAGGTCAAAAATTTCACAAAAACGTCACACCGCGGTATGAGGTCAAAATTGTCACATAAACGTCATACTGCGGAATGATGTCAAAAATGTCACAAAAATTTCATACCGCGGTATGAGGTCAAAACTTGCACAAAAAGGTCAAAAATGTCGAAAAACGTCATATCGCGGGATGAGGTCAAAAATGTCACAAAAACGTCATACGGCGGGATGATGTCAAAAATGTCACAAAAACGTCATACCACGGAATGATGTCAAAAATGTCACAAAAACGTCATCCCGCGGAATGATGTCAAAAATGTCACAAAAATGTCATATCGCGGAATGATGTCAAAAATTTCACAAAAAAGTCACACCGCGGTATGAGGCGAAAAATGTCACAAAAAGGTCAAAAATGTCGCAAAAACGTCATACCGCGGAATCATGTCAAAACATGCACAAAAAGGTCAAAACTGTCGCAAAAACGTTATACCGCGGAATGATGTCAAAAATGTCAAAAAAAACGTCATTCCGCGGGATGACATCAAAAATGTCACAAAAACGTCATATCGTGGGATGTGGTCAAAAATGTCACAAAAAGGTCAAAAATGTCTCAAAAACGTCACACCGCGGAATGATGTCAAAAATGTCATAAAAAGGTCAAAAATGTCTCAAAAACGTCATACCGCGGTATGAGGTCAAAAATTTCACAAAAACGTCGTACCGCGGGATGATGTCAAAAATGTCACAAAAACGTCATACCGCGGGATGATGTCAAAAATGTCACAAAAACGTCATACCGCGGGATGAGGTCAAAAATGTCGCAAATACGTGATTCCGTGGTATGAGGTCAAAAATGTCACAAAAAGGTCAAAAATGTCACAAATACGTCATACCGCTGTATGAGGTCCAAAATGTCACAAAAACCTCATACCGCGGACTGATGTCAAAAATGTCACAAAAACGTCATACCGCGGGATGATGTCAAAAATGTCACAAAAACGTCATACCGCGGGATGATGTCAAAAATCTCACAAAAATTTCATACCGCAGTATGATGTCAAAAATGCCTCAAAACGTCATACCGCGGGATGAGGTCAAAAATGTCGCAAATACGTGATTCCGTGGTATGAGGTCAAAAATGTCACAAAAAGGTAAAAATTTCACAAAAACGTCATACCGCTGTATGAGGTCCAAAATGTCACAAAAACGTCATACCGCGGAATGATGTCAAAAATGTCACAAAAACGTCATACCGCGGGATGATGTCAAAAATGTCACAAAAACGTCATACCGCGGGATGATGTCAAAAATCTCGCAAAAATTTCATACCGCAGTATGATGTCAAAAATGCCTCAAAACGTCATACCGCGGGATGATGTCAAAAATGTCACAAAAAGGTCAAAAATGTATCAAAAACGTCACACCGCGGTATGAGGTCAAAAATTTCACAAAAACGGCATACCGCGGTATGAGGTCAAAAATGTCTCAAAAACTTCATACAGCAGTATGATGTCAAAAATGCCTCAAAACGTCATACTGCGGAATGATGTCAAAAATGTCACAAAAAGGTAAAAAATGTCACAAAAACATCATGCCGCGGTATGAGGTCAAAACTTGCATAAAAAGGTCTAAAATGTCGCAAAAACGTCATATCGCGTGATGAGGTCTAAAATGTCGCAAAAACATCATATCGCGTGATGAGGTCAAAAACGTCACAAAAGTCAAAAAAACGTCATACCGCGGAATGAGGTCAAAAATGTCGCAAATACGTTATACCGCAGTATGAGGTCAAAAATTTCACAAAAAGGTCAAAAATTTCACAAAAACGTACATACCACTGTATGAGGTCCAAAATGTCACAAAAACTTCATACGGCGGAATGATTTCAAAAATGTCAAAAAAACGTCATATCGCGTGATGAGGTCTAAAATGTCGCAAAAACGTCAGTCACAAAAGTCACAAAAACGTCATACCGCGGGATGAGGTCAAAAATGTCGCAAATACGTCATACCGCTGTATGAGGTCCAAAATGTCACAAAAACTTCATGCCGCGGAATGATTTCAAAAATGTCAAAAAAACGTCATACCGCTGGACAATGTCAAAAATGTCAGAAAAACGTCTTACCGCGGTATGAGGCCAAAATTGTCACAAAAACGTCATACCGCGGAATCATGTAAAAAATGTTACAAAAAGGTCAAAAAATGCCACAAAAACGTTATACCGCGGTATGAGGTCAAAAAATTCACAAAAACGTCATACCACGGTATTAGGTAAAAAATGTCGCAAAAAAGGTCAGACCGCGGTATGAGGTCAAAAATGTCACAAAAACGTCATGCCGCGAAATGTTGTGAAAAATGTCACAAAAACGTCATACCGCGGGATGATGTCAAAAATGTCAGAAAAATTTCATACCGCAGTATGATGTCAAAAATGTCAAAAAAACGCAATACCGCGGTATGAGGTCAAAAATGTCACAAAATTTTAATACCGCGGTATGGGGTCAAAAATGTCACAAAAACGTCATACCGCGGTATGAGGTCAAAAATTTGACAAAAACGTCATACCGCAGTCTGAGGTAAAAATTGTCACATCAACGTCATACCGCGGAATGATGTCAAAAATTTCACAAAAAGGTAAAAATTGTCACAAAAACGTCATAGCGCGGTATGAGGTCAAAAATGTCACAAAAATGTCATACCGCGGTATGAGGTCAAATATGTCACAAAAACGTTATTCCGCGGGATGAGGTAAAAAATGTCACAAAAAAGTCAAAAATGTCACAAAAATGTCACAAAAACGTCATAAAAATGTCATAAAAAGATCAAAAATGTCTCAAAAACGTCATATCGCGGTATGAAGTCAAAAATGTCACAAAAACGTCATACCGCGGCATGAGGTCAAAAATGTCACAAAAAGTCACAAAAACGTCATACCGTGGTGTGAGGGCAAAAATGTCACAAAAACGTCATACCGCGGTATAAGGTCAAAAATGTCACAAAAACGTCATACGGCGGTATGAGGTCAAAAATGTAAAAAAAACGTCATACCGCGGGATGAGGTCAAAAATGCCTCAAAAACGTCAAACCACGGGATGATGTCACAAAAGGTCAAAAATGTCTCAAAAACGTGATACCGCGATATGAGGTCAAAGATGTCACAAAAACGTCATACCGCGGGATGAGGTCAAAAATGTCGCAAATACGTCATTCCGCGGTATGAGGTCAAAAATGTCACAAAAAGGTCAAAAATGTCACAAAAACGTCATACCGCTGTATGAGGTCCAAAATGTCAAAAAAACGTCATACCGCGGGATGATGTCAAAAATGTAACAAAAACGTCATACCGCGGTATGAGGTCAAAAATGTCACAAAAACGTCATACCGCGGAATCATGTAAAAATTGTCACAAAAATGTCACAAAAACGTCATACCGCGGGATCATGTCAAAAATGTCATAAAAAGATCAAAAATGTCACAAAAACGTCATACTGCGGTATGAGATCAAAAACGTCACGAAAACGTCATACCGCGGTATGAGGTCAAATATGTCACAAAAACGTTATTCCGCGGGATGAGGTAAAAAATGTCACAAAAAAGTCAAAAATGTCACAAAAATGTCACAAAAACGTCATACCGCGGGATCATGTCAAAAATGTCATAAAAAGATCAAAAATGTCTCAAAAACGTCATATCGCGGTATGAAGTCAAAAATGTCACAAAAACGTCATACCGCGGCATGAGGTCAAAAATGTCACAAAAAGTCACAAAAACGTCATACCGTGGTGTGAGGGCAAAAATGTCACAAAAACGTCATACCGCGGTATAAGGTCAAAAATGTCACAAAAACGTCATACGGCGGTATGAGGTCAAAAATGTAAAAAAAACGTCATACCGCGGGATGAGGTCAAAAATGCCTCAAAAACGTCAAACCACGGGATGATGTCACAAAAGGTCAAAAATGTCTCAAAAACGTGATACCGCGATATGAGGTCAAAGATGTCACAAAAACGTCATACCGCGGGATGAGGTCAAAAATGTCGCAAATACGTCATTCCGCGGTATGAGGTCAAAAATGTCACAAAAAGGTCAAAAATGTCACAAAAACGTCATACCGCTGTATGAGGTCCAAAATGTCAAAAAAACGTCATACCGCGGGATGATGTCAAAAATGTAACAAAAACGTCATACCGCGGAATCATGTAAAAATTGTCACAAAAATGTCACAAAAACGTCATACCGCGGGATCATGTCAAAAATGTCATAAAAAGATCAAAAATGTCACAAAAACGTCATACTGCGGTATGAGATCAAAAACGTCACGAAAACGTCATACCGCGGTATGAGGTCAAATATGTCACAAAAACGTTATTCCGCGGGATGAGGTAAAAAATGTCACAAAAAAGTCAAAAATGTCACAAAAATGTCACAAAAACGTCATACCGCAGGATGAGGTCAAAAATTCCTCAAAAGCGTCATACTGCTGGATGATGTCAAAAATGTCACAAAAATTTCATACCGCGGTATGAGGTCAAAAATGTCACAAAAACGTCATACAGCGGAATCATGTCAATAATGTCACAAAAACGTCAGACCGCGGGATGAGGTCAAAAATGTCACAAAAAACTCATACCGCGGGATGAGGTCAAAAATGTTACAAAAACGTCATACCGCGGGATGAGGTCAAAAATGCCTCAAAAACGTCACACCGCGGGATGATGTCAAAAATGTCACACATAGGTCACAAAAAGGTCAAAAATGTCGCAAAAACGTCATACCGCGGTATGAGGTCAAAAATGCCTCAAAAACGTCACACCGCGGGATGATGTCAAAAATCTCACAAAAAGGTCAAAAATGTCTCAAAAACGTGATACCGCGGCATGAGGTCAAAAATGTCACAAAAACATCATACCGCGGGATGAGGTCAAAAATGCCTCAAAAACGTCACACCGCGGCATGATGTCAAAAATGTCACAAAAAGGTCACAAAAAGGTCAAAAATGTCGCAAAAATGTTATACCGCGGGATGACGTCAAAAATGTCACAAAAAGGTCAAAAATGTCTCAAAAACGTGATACCGCGGTGTGAGGTCAAAAATGTCACAAAAACGTCATACCGCGGGATGAGGTCAAAAATGTCACAAAAACGTCATACCGTGGTATAAGGTAAAAATGTACAAAAGTCAAAAATGTCAAAAACGTCCATACTGAGGATGAGGTCAAAAAAGTCATAAAACGTCGCATACGGAATGAGGTCAAACAATGTCCGAAACGTCATACGCGTTATGGTCAAAAATTTCACAACGTCATTCCGCGGGATGAGGTCAAATGAAAAAACGTCAGATGGTCAAAATGTCACAAGCGTCATGCAGTCTGATGTCAAAATTTTATAAAAGTCGCAAAATACAGTCACAATGAGGTCAAAATGTCAGATGGAAAAGTCGTGTCATAAAACGTCATACCGCGGGAGGTAAAAAATGTCACAAAAACGTCATACCGCGGGATCATGTCAAAAATGTCATAAAAAGGTCACAAAATGTCTCAAAAATTTCATACCGCGGTATGAGGTCAAAAATGTCAGAAAAAGGTCATACCGCGAGATGAGGTCAGAAATTTCACAAAAACGCTATACCGCGGTATGAAGTCAAAAATGTCACAAAAAGGTCAAAAATGTCACAAAAACGTCATACCGTGGGATCATGTAAAAAATGTCATAAAAAGATCAGAAATGTCTCAAAAACGTCATACCGCGGAATGATGTCAAAAATGTCACAAAAACGTCATACCGCGGAATCATGTCAAAAATGTCACAAAAAGGTCAAAAATGTCACAAAAACATCATACCACGGGATGAGGTCAAACAGGTCACAAAAAGGTCAAAAATTTCACAAAAACGTCATGCCATGGTATGAGTTCAAAAATGTCACAAAAATGTCATACCGCGGTGTGAAGTCAAAAATGTCACAAAAACGTCATACCGCGGAATGAGGTCAAACATGTCACGAAAACGTCATACCGCGTTATGAGGTCAAAAATTTCACAAAAACGTCATTCCGCGGGATGAGGTCAAAAATGTCACAAAAACGTCAGATGAGGTCAAAAATGTCACAAAAACGTCATACCGCGATCTGATGTCAAAAATTTCACAAAAACGTTCTACCGCGGGATGAGGTCAAAAATGTCACAAAAACGTCATACCGCGGTTTGAGGTCAAAAATGTAACGAAAACGTCATTCCGCGGGATGAGGTCAAAAAAGTCACCAAAATGTCAGATGAGGTCAAAAATGTCACAAAAACGTCATTCCGCGGGATGAGGTCAAAAATGTCACAAAAATTTCATTCCGCGGTATGAGGTCAAAAATTTCACAAAAACGTCATACCGCGGTATGAGGTCAAAAATGTCACAAAAACGTCATTCCGCGGGATGAGGTCAAAAATGTCACAAAAATTTCATTCCGCGGTATGAGGTCAAAAATTTCACAAAAACGTCATACCGCGGTATGAGGTCAAAAATGTCATAAAAACGTCATACCGCGGGATCATGTCAAAAATGTCATAAAAAGGTCAAAAATGTCTCAAAAATTTCATACCGCGGTATGAGGTCAAAAATGTCAGAAAAAGGTCATACCGCGAGATGAGGTCAGAAATTTCACAAAAACGCTATACCGCGGTATGAAGTCAAAAATGTCACAAAAAGGTCAAAAATGTCACAAAAACGTCATACCGTGGGATCATGTAAAAAATGTCATAAAAAGATCAGAAATGTCTCAAAAACGTCATACCGCGGAATGATGTCAAAAATGTCACAAAAACGTCATACCGCGGAATCATGTCAAAAATGTCACAAAAAGGTCAAAAATGTCACAAAAACATCATACCACGGGATGAGGTCAAACAGGTCACAAAAAGGTCAAAAATTTCACAAAAACGTCATGCCATGGTATGAGTTCAAAAATGTCACAAAAATGTCATACCGCGGTGTGAAGTCAAAAATGTCACAAAAACGTCATACCGCGGTATGAGGTCAAAAATGTCACAAAAAGGTCAAAAATGTCACAAAAACGTCATTCCGCGGGATGAGGTAAAAAATGTCAGAAAAACGTCATATCGCGGTATGATGTCAAAAATGTCACGAAAACGTCATACCGCGGAATGAGGTCAAAAATGTCGCAAAAAAGGTCATACCGCAGTCTGAGGTCAAAAATGTCACAAAAATTTCATACCACAGTATGATCTCAAAAATGTCACTAAAAGATCAAAAATTTCACAAAAATGTCATACTGCGGAATGATGTCAAAAATGTCACAAAAAGGTCAAAAATGTCACAAACACGTCATACCGCGGAATGATGTCAAAACTTGCACAAAAAGGTCAAAAATGTCGCAAAAACGTCAGATTGCCGGATGAGGTCAAAAATGTCACAAAAACGTCATACCGTGGGATGAGGTCAAAAATGTCACAAAAACATATCGCGGGATGTGGTCAAAAATGTCACAAAAATTTCATACCACGGTATGAGGTCAAAAATGTCAAAAAAACGTCATTCCGCGGAATGAGGTCAAAAATGTCGCAAAAAAGGTAATACCGCAGTCTGAGGTCAAAAATGTCACAAAAACGTCATACCGCGGGATGATGTCAAAAATATCACAAAAAGGCCAAAAATGTCTCAAAAATGTCACACCACGGTATGAGGTCAAAAATGTCACATAAACGTCATTCTGCGGAATGATTTCAAAAATGTCACAAAAAGGTCAAAAATGCTAAAAAAAAGGTCATACCGCGGAATGATGTCAAAACTTGCACAAAAAGGTCAAAACTGTCTCAAAAACGAAATAACGCGGTATGAGGTCAAAAATCTCAGAAAAAGGTCATACCGCGGGATGAGGTCAAAAATTTCACAAAAACGTCATACCGCGGTCTGAGGTCAAAAATGTCACAAAAAATTTCATACCGCGGTATGAGGTCAAAAATGTCAAAAAAACGTCATTCCGCGGAATGAGGTCAAAAATGTCGCAAAAAAGGTCATACCGCAGTCTGAGGTCAAAAATGTCACAAAGACGTCACACCGCGGAATGTTGTCAAAAATGTCACAGAAATGTCATTCCGCGGGATGATGTCAAAAATGTCACAAAAAGGTCAAAAATGTCTCAAAAATGTCACACCGCGGTATGAGGTCAAAAATGTCACAAAAACGTTATACCGCGGTATGAGGTCAAAAATGTCACATAAACGTCATTCTGCGGAATGATTTCAAAATTGTCACAAAAAGGTCAAAAATGCTAAAAAAAAAGGTCATACCGCGGAATGATGTAAAAACTTGCACAAAAAGGTCAAAACTGTCTCAAAAACGAAATAACGCGGTATGAGGTCAAAAATCTCAGAAAAAGGTCATACCGCGGTATGAGGTCAAAAATTTCACAAAAACGTCATACCGCGGTCTGAGGTCAAAAATGTCACAAAAATTTCATACCGCGGTACGAGGTCAAAAATGTCAAAAAAACGTCATACCGCGGAATGTTGTCAAAAATGTCACAAAAATGTCATACCGCGGGATGATGTAAAAAATGTCACAAAAATTTCATACCACATTATGATCTCAAAAATGTCACAAAAAGGTCAAAAATTTCACAAAAACGTCATACTGCGGAATGATGACAAAAATTCACAAAAAGGTCAAAAATGTCACAAAAACGTCATACCGCAGAATGTCAAAACTTGCACGAAAAGGTCAAAACTGTCTCAAAAACGTAATAACGCGGTATGAGGTCAAAAATCTCAGAAAAAGGTCATACCGCGGGATGAGGTCAAAAATTTCACAAAAACGTCATACTGCGGTCTGAGGTCAAAAGTGTCACAAAAATTTCATACCGCGATATGAGGTCAAAAATGTCAAAAAAAACGTCATTCCGCGGAATGAGGTCAAAAATGTCGCAAAAAAGGTCATACCGCAGTCTGAGGTCAAAAATGTCACAAAAACGTCATACCGCGGAATGTTGTCAAAAATGTCACAAAAATATCATACCTCGGGATGATGTCAAAAATGTCACAAAAACGTCATGCCACGGAATGTTGTCAAAAATGTCACAAAAACGTCATACCGCGGGATGATGTCGAAAATGTCACAAACATTTCATACCGCAGTATGAGGTCATAAATCTCAGAATAAGGTCAAAAAGGTCACAAAAACGTCATACAGCGGGATGAAGACAGAAATGTCACAAAAAAATCAGAAAGCGGTCTGAAGCAAAAAATGTCACAAAAATGTCAAAAATTTCACATAAAAGTCATACCGCGGTATGAGGTAAAAAACGTCACAAAAATTTCATACCGCGGGATGAGGTCAAAAATGCCTCAAAAACGTCACACCGCGGGATGATGTCAAAAATGTCACAAAAAGGTCAAAAATGTCTCAAAAACGTGATACCGCGGTATGAGTTCAAAAATGTCAAAAAAACATACCGCGGGAATTAGGTCAAAAATGTCACAAAAACGTCATACCGCGGTATGAGGTCAAAACGTCACAAAAGTCAAAAAAACGTCATACCGCGGTATGAGGAAAAAAATGTCAAAAAAACGTCACATCGCGGGATGAGGTCAAAAATGTCACAAAAACGTCATACCGCGGAATCATGTCAAAAATGTCAAAAACAGGTCAAAAATGTCTCAAAAACGTCATACCGCGGAATGAGGTCAAAAATGTCACAAAAACGTCACATCGCGGGATGAGGTCAAAAATGTCACAAAAACGTCATACCGCGGAATCATGTCAAAAATGTCAAAAACAGGTCAAAAATGTCTCAAAAACGTCATACCGCGGAATGAGGCCAAAAATGTTCGAAGAAGGTCAAAAATGTCACAAAAAAGTCATAAAGCGGTATGAAGTCAAAAATGTCACAAAAATGTCATACGGCGGGATGATGTCAAAAAAGTCACAAAAAGGTCAAGAATGTCACAAAAACGTCATACCACGGTATGATGTCAAAAATGTCACAAAAACGTCACACCGCGGAATGAGGTCAAAAATGTCACAAAAACGTCACATCGCGGGATGAGGTCAAAAATGTCACAAAAACGTCATACCGCGGAATGTTGTCAAAAATTTCACAAAAAAGTCATACCGCGGTATGAGGTAAAAAATGTCACAAAAATGTCATACCGCGGGATCATGTCAAAAATGTCAAAAACAGGTGAAAAACGTCATACCGCGGAATGAGGTCAAAAATGTTCGAAAAAGGTCAAAAATTCATAAAGCGGTATGAAGTCAAAAATGTCACAAAAACGTCATGCCGCGGAATGTTGTCAAAAATGTCACAAAAATGTCATACCGCGCAATGATGTCAAAAATGTCACAAAAATTTCATTCCGCAGTATGATGTCAAAAATGTCAAAAAAACGTCATAGCGCGGAATGATGTCAAAACTTGCACAAAAAGGTCAAAAATGTCGCAAAGACGTCATTTCGCGGGATGAGGTCAAAAATGTCACAAAAACGTAATATCGCGGGATGAGGTCAAAAATGTCACAAAAACGTCATACCGTTGTAGAAAGTCAAAAATGTCACAAAAAGATCAAATTTGTCACAAAAACGTCATACCGCAGGATGAGGTCAAAAATGTCACAAAAACGTCATACCGCGGGATGAGGTCAAAAATGTCATAAAAACATCATACCACGATCTGAGGTCAAAAACGTCACGAACACGTCAGGTGAGGTCAAAAATGTCACAAAAACGTCATACCGCGGGATGAAGTCAAAAATGTCACAAAAAGGTCATACCGCGGGATGAGGTCAAAAATGCCTCCAAAACGTCACACCGCGGGATGATGTCAAAAATGTCACGAAAAAGTCAAAAATGTCACAAAAACGTAATACAATGGTATGAGGTCAAAAATGTCACAAAAACGTCATACCGAAGTCTGAGGTCAAAAACGTCACAAAATGGTCGAAAATGTCACAAAAAGGTCAAAAATGTCACATAAAAGTCAAACCGCGGAATGAGGTCAAAAATGTTGCAAAAATTTCATGCCGCGGTATGAGGTCAAAAATCACACAAAAACGTCATACCACGGTATGAGGTCAAAAATGTCACAAAAACGTCATACCGCGGTCTGAGGTCAAAAACGTCACAAAAAGGTAAAAAATGTCACATAAAAGTCATACCGCGGTATGAGGTCAAAAATGTCACAAAAAGGTCAAAAATGTCGCAAAAACGTCATACCGCGGAATCATGTCAAAACATGCACAAAAAGGTCAAAACTGTCGCAAAAACGTTATACCGCGGAATGATGTCAAAAATGTCAAAAAAAACGTCATTCCGCGGGATGAGGTCAAAAATGTCACAAAAACGTCATATCGTGGGATGTGGTCAAAAATGTCACAAAAACATCATACCTCGGTATGAGGTCAAAAATGTGAAAAAAACATCATACTGCGGTATGAGGTCAAAAAAGTCACAAAAGTCACAAAAACGTCATAAATGTCACATAAAAGTCACACCGCGGTATGAGGTAAAAAATGTCACAAAAACGTCATACCGCGGTATGAGGTCAAAAACGTCACAAAATCGTCATACCGCGGTATGATGTCAAAAACGTCACAAAAAGGTCAAAAATGTCACGAAAACATCATACCGCGGTATGAGGTCAAAAATGTCAAAAAAATTTCATAACGCGGTATGAGGTCAAAAATTTCAAAAAAAGGTCATACCGCGGGATGAGGTCAAAACTTTCACAAAAACGTTATACGGCGGTATGAGGTCAAAAATGTCACAAAAAGGTCAAACCGCGGAATGAGGTCAAAAATGTCACATAAAAGTCATACCGCGGGATGATGTCAAAAATGCCTCAAAAACGTCACACAGCGGGATGTTGTTAAAAATGTCACAATAACGTCATGACGCGGGATGAGGTCAAAAATGTCACATAAACGTCATCCTGCGGAATGATGTCAAAAATGTCACAAAAAGGTCAAAAATGTCACAATAACGTCATACTGCGGTATGAGGTCAAAAATTTCACAAAAACAGCATACCGCGGTATGAGGTCAAAAATGTCACAAAAACGTCACACCGCGGAATCATGTAAAAAATGTCACAAAAAGGTCAAAAATGTCACATCAACGTCATACTGTGGAATGTGGAATGAGGTCAAAAATATCACATAAACGTCATACTGCGGAATGATGTCAAAAATGTCACAAAAAGGTCAAAAATGTCACATCAACGTCATACTGTGGAATGATGTCAAAAATTTCACAAAAAGGTCAAAAATGTCACAAAAACGTCATACCGCGGCATGAGGTCAAAAATGTCGCGAAAACTTCATACCGCAGTATGAGGTCAAAAACGTCACAAGAGTCACGAAATGTTACAAAAACGTCATACGGCAGGATGATGTCAAAAATGTCAAAAAAACGTCATACCGCGGAATGTCGTCAAAAATGTCACAAAAAGGTCAAAAATGTCTCAAAATCGTCATTCCGCGGTTTGAGGTCAAAAATGTCACAAAAATGTCATACCACGGGATGAGGTCAAAAATGTCACACAAACGTCATACCGCGGTATGAGGTCAAAAATGTCACAAAAACGTTATACCGCGTGATGAGGTCAAAAATGTCACAAAAACGTAATACGGCGGGATGATGTCAAAAATGTCACAAAAACTTCATTCCACGGTATGAGGAAAAAAAGGTCACAAAAAGGTCAAAAATGTCACAAAAACGTCATACCGCGGTGTGAGGTAAAAAATGTCACAAAAACGTCATGCCGCGGAATGTTTTCAAAAATGTCACAAAAACGTCAAACTGCGGGATGATGTCAAAAATGTCACAAAAAGGTCAAATATGTCGAAAAACGTCACGTATGAGGTCAAAAATTTCACAAAAACGTCACACCGCGGTATGAGGTCAAAATTGTCACATAAACGTCATACTGCGGAATGATGTCAAAAATGTCACAAAATGGTAAAAAATGTCACAAAAACGTCATACATCGGTATGAGGTCAAAACTTGCACAAAAAGGTCAAAAATGTCGAAAAACGTCATATCGCGGGATGAGGTCAAAAATGTCACAAAAACGTCATACGGCGGGATGATGTCAAAAATGTCACAAAAAGGTCAAAAATGTATCAAAAACGTCACACCGCGGAATGAGGTCAAAAATTTCACAAAAACGGCATACCGCGGTATGAGGTCAAAAATGTCTCAAAAACTTCATACAGCAGTATGATGTCAAAAATGCCTCAAAACGTCATACTGCGGAATGATGTCAAAAATGTCACAAAAAGGTAAAAAATGTCACAAAAACATCATGCCGCGGTATGAGGTCAAAACTTGCATAAAAAGGTCTAAAATGTCGCAAAAACGTCATATCGCGTGATGAGGTCTAAAATGTCGCAAAAACATCATATCGCGTGATGAGGTCAAAAACGTCACAAAAGTCAAAAAAACGTCATACCGCGGAATGAGGTCAAAAATGTCGCAAATACGTTATACCGCAGTATGAGGTCAAAAATTTCACAAAAAGGTCAAAAATTTCACAAAAACGTCATACCACTGTATGAGGTCCAAAATGTCACAAAAACTTCATACGGCGGAATGATTTCAAAAATGTCAAATAAACGTCATATCGCGTGATGAGGTCTAAAATGTCGCAAAAACGTTATATCGTGTGATGAGGTCAAAAACGTCACAAAAGTCACAAAAACATCATACCGCGGGATGAGGTCAAAAATGTCGCAAATACGTCATACCGCTGTATGAGGTCCAAAATGTCACAAAAACTTCATGCCGCGGAGTGATTTCAAAAATGTCAAAAAAACGTCATACCGCTGGACAATGTCAAAAATGTCAGAAAAACGTCTTACCGCGGTATGAGGCCAAAATTGTCACAAAAACGTCATTCCGCGGAATCATGTAAAAAATGTTACAAAAAGGTCAAAAAATGCCACAAAAACGTTTTACCGCGGTATGAGGTCAAAAAATTCACAAAAACGTCATACCACGTATTAGGTAAAAAATGTCGCAAAAAAGATCAGACCGCGGTATGAGGTCAAAAATGTCACAAAAACGTCATGCCGCGAAATGTTGTGAAAAATGTCACAAAAACGTCATACCGCGGGATGATGTCAAAAATGTCAGAAAAATATCATACCGCGGTATTAGGTCAAACACGTCAAAAAAGTCACAAAAACGTCATACCACGGAATGAGGTCAAAAATGTCGCAAAAACGTCATACCGCAGGATGATGTCAAAAATGTCACAAAAACGTCATACGGCGGGATGATGTTAAAAATGTCACAAAAACGTCATACCGCGGTATGAGGTCAAAAATGTCAAAAAAACGTCATACCGCGGTATGAGGTCAAAAATGTCACAAAAATATCATACCGCGGTATGAGGTCAAACACGTCAAAAAAGTCACAAAAACGTCATACCACGGAATGAGGTCAAAAATGTCGCAAAAACGTCATACCGCAGGATGATGTCAAAAATGTCACAAAAACGTCATACGGCGGGATGATGTTAAAAATGTCACAAAAACGTCATACCGCGGTATGAGGTCAAAAATGTCAAAAAAACGTCATACCGCGGTATGAGGTCAAAAATGTCACAAAAACGTCATACCGCGGAATCATGTCAAAAATGTCACAAAAAGGTCAAAAATGTCACAAAAACGTCATACTGCGGTATGAGATCAAAAACGTCACGAAAACGTCATACCGCGGTATGAGGTCAAATATGTCACAAAAACGTTATTCCGCGGAATGAGGTAAAGAATGTCACAAAAATGTCAAAAATGTCACAAAAATGTCACAAAAACGTCATAAAAATGTCATAAAAAGATCAAAAATGTCTCAAAAACGTCATATCGCGGAATGAAGTCAAAAATGTCACAAAAACGTCATACCGCGGCATGAGGTCAGAAATGTCACAAAAAGTCACAAAAACGTCATACCGTGGTGTGAGGGCAAAAATGTCACAAAAACGTCATACCGCGGTATAAGGTCAAAAATGTCACAAAAACGTCATACCGCGGTATGAGGTCAAACACGTCGAAAAAGTCACAAAAACGTCATACCGCGGTATGAGGTCAAAAATGTCACAAAAACGTAATACCGCGGTATGAGGTCAAAAATGTCAAAAAAACGTCATACCGCGGGATGAGGTCAAAAATGCCTCAAAAACGTCAAACCTAGGGATGATGTCACAAAAGGTCAAAAATGTCTCAAAAACGTGATACCGCGATATGAGGTCAAAGATGTCACAAAAACGTCATACCGCGGTATGAGGTCAAAAATGTCACAAAAACGTCATACCGCGGAATCATGTCAAAAATGTCACAAAAACGTCAGACGGCGGGATGAAGTCAAAAATGTCACAAAAAACTTATACCGCGGGATGAGGTCAAAAATGTCACAAAAACATTATTCCGCTGGATGAGGTCAAAAATTCCTCAAAAACGTCATACCGCTGGATGATGTCAAAAATGTCACAAAAATTTCATACCGCAGTATGATGTCAAAAATGTCACAAAAACGTCATACCACGGAATGAGGTCAAAAATGTCGCAAAAACGTCATACCGCGGTATGAGGTCAAAAATTTCACAAAAACGTTAGACCGCAGGATGAGGTCAAAAATGTCACAAAAACGTCATAACGCGGAATCATGTTTAAAATGTCACAAAAACGTCATACCGCGGGATGAGGTCAAAAATGTCACAAAAATGTCATATGGCGGGATAATGTAAAAAATGTCATAAAAAAGGTCCAAAATGTCACAAAAACGGCATACCATGGCACGATGTAAAAAATGTTACAAAAAAGTCATACCTTGGTATGAATTAAAAAATGTCACAAAAACGTCATACCGTGGTATGAGGTGTAAAATGTCACAAAAACGTCATACCGCAGGATGAGGTCAAAAATGTCACAAAAACGTCATACCGCGGAATCATGTCAAAAATGTCACAAAAACGTCATACCGCGGGATGAGGTCAAAAATGTCACAATAACGTCATACCGCGGGATGAGGTCAAAAATGTCACAAAAACGTCATACGGCGTGATAATGTAAAAAATGTCACAAAAATTTCATACCACGGAATGAGGTCAAAAATGTTCCAAATAAGTCAAAAATGTCACAAAAACGTCAAACCGCGGTCTGAGGTAAAAAATGTCACAAAAAGGTAAAAAATGTCGCAAAAACGTTATACCGCGGAATGAGGTCAAAAATGCCTCAAAAACGTCACACCGCGGGATGATGTCAAAAATGTCACAAAAAGGTCAAAAATGTCTCAAAAACGTCATACGGCGGGATGATGTAAAAAATGTCACAAAAATTTCATAACGCAGTATGATGTAAAAAATGTCACAAAAACGTCATACGGCGGGATGATGTAAAAAATGTCACAAAAACGTCATACGGCGGGATGATGTAAAAAATTTCACAAAAATTTCATTCCGCAGTATGATGTCAAAAATGCCTCAAAAACGTCATTCCGTGGGATGATGTCAAAAATGTCACAAAAAGGTCAAAAATGTCTCAAAAACGTCACACCGCGGAATGATGTCAAAAATGTGATAAAAAGGTCAAAAATGTCTCAAAACGTCATACCGCGGTATGAGGTCAAAAATTTCACAAAAACGTCATACCGCGGGATGATGTCAAAAATGTCACAAAAACGTCATACCGCGGGATGATGTCAAAAATGTCACAAAAACGTCATACCACAGAATGAGGTCAAAAATGTCGCAAAAACGTCATACCGCGGTATGAGGTCAAAAATTTCACAAAAACGTTATACCGCGGGATGAGGTCAAAAATGTCACAAAAACGTCATAACGCGGAATCATGTTTAAAATGTCACAAAAACGTCATACCGCGGGATGAGGTCAAAAATGTCACAAAAATGTCATATGGCGGGATAATGTAAAAAATGTCATAAAAAAGGTCCAAAATGTCACAAAAACGGCATACCATGGCACGATGTAAAAAATGTCACAAAAAAGTCATACCTTGGTATGAATTAAAAAATGTCACAAAAACGTCATACCGTGGTATGAGGTGTAAAATGTCACAAAAACGTCATACCGCAGGATGAGGTCAAAAATGTCACAACAACGTCATACCGCGGAATCATGTCAAAAATGTCACAAAAACGTCATACCGCGGGATGAGGTCAAAAATGTCACAATAACGTCATACCGCGGGATGAGGTCAAAAATGTCACAAAAACGTCATATGAGGTCAAAAATGTCACAAAAACGTCATACCACGGTATGAGGTCAAAAATCTCAGAAAAAGGTCATACCGCGGGATGAGGTAAAAAATTTCACAAAAACGTTATACCGCAGTATGAGGTCAAAAATGCCTCAAAAACGTCAAACCGGGGGATGATGTCAAAAATGTCACAAAAAGGTAAAAAATGTCACAAAAACGTCATACCGCGGTATGAGGTCAAAAATGTCACAATAACGTCATACGGCAGGATGAGGTCAAAAATTCCTCAAAAGCGTCATACTGCTGGATGATGTCAAAAATGTCACAAAAATTTCATACCGCGGTATGAGGTCAAAAATGTCACAAAAACGTCATACCGCGTGATGAGGTCAAAAATGTCACAAAAAACTCATACCGGGGGATGAGGTCAAAAATGTCACAAAAATTTCATACCGCGGTATGAGGTCAAAAATGTCACAAAAACGTCATACCGCGGGATGAGGTCAAAAATGTCACAAAAAACTCATACCGCGGGATGAGGTCAAAAATGTCACAAAAACGTCATACCACGGTATGAGGTCAAAAATCTCAGAAAAAGGTCATACCGCGGGATGATGTCAAAAATGTCACGAAAAGGTAAAAAATGTCACAAAAACCTCATACCGTGGTTAGAGGTCAAAAATGTCACAAAAACGTCATACCGCGGGATCATGTCAAAAATATCACAAAAAGGTCAAAAATTTCACAAAAACGTCATACCGCGGGATCATGTCGAAAATGTCATAAAAAGGTCAAAAATGTCTCAAAAATTTCATTCCGCGGTATGAGGTCAAAAATGTCACAAAAAGGTCAAAAATGTCGCAAAAACGTCATAGCGCTGTATGAGGTCAAAAATGTCACAAAAACCTCATACCGCGGAATGATGTCAAAAATTTCACAAAAAAGTCTTACGGCGGGATCATGTCAAAAATGTCATTGAAGGTAAAAAATTTCTCAAAAACGTCATACCGCAGAATGATGTCAAAAATGTCACAAAAACGTCATGCCGCGGAATGTTGTCAATAATGTCACAAAAACATCATACTTCGGGATGATGTCAAAAATGTCACAAAAATTTCATACCGCGGGATGAGGTCAAAATGTCACAAAAACGTCATACCACGGTATGACGTCAAAAATGTCAAAAAAACATCATACCGCGGTATGAGTTCCAAAACGTCACAAAAGTCACAAAAACGTCATATCGCGGTATGAGGTCAAAAATGTCTCAAAAATTTCATTCCGCGGTATGAGGTCAAAAATGTCACAAAAAGGTCAAAAATGTAACAAAAAAGTCATACCGCGGTGTGGGGTCAAAAATGTCACAAAAACGTCATGACGCGGAATGTTGTCAAAAATGTCACAAAAACGTCATACCGCAGGATGATGTCAAAAATGTCACAAAAATTTCATACCGCAGTATGATGTCATAAATGTCACAAAAACTTCATACCGCGGTATGATGTCAAAAATGTCACAAAAATGTCATACCGCAGTATGTCAAAAATGTCACAAAATCGTCATACCGCGGGATGATGTCAAAAATGTCACAAAAAGGCTAAACACGTCTCAAAAACATCACACCGCGGTATGAGGTCAAAAATTTCACAAAAACGTCATACCGCGGTATGAGGTCAAAACTGTCGCAAATACGTCATACCGCGGTATGAGGTCAAAAACGTCACGAAAACGTCATACCGCAGTATGAGGTCAAAAATGTCACAAAAACGTCATGCCGCGGAATGTTGTCAATAATGTCACAAAAATGTCATACTGCGGAATGATGTCAAAAATGTCACAAAAAGGTCAAAAATTTCACAAAAACGTCATACCGCGGGATCATGTCAAAAATGTCATAAAAAGGTCAAATATGTCTCAAAAATTTCATACAGCGGTATGAGGTCAAAAGTGTCACAAAAAGGTCAAAAATGTCGCAAAAACGTCATACCGCTGTATGAGGTCAAAAATGTCACAAAGACCTCATACCGCGGAATGATGTCAAAAATTTCACAAAAAAGTCTTACCGCGGGATGAGGTCAAAAATGTCACAAAAACGTCATACCGCGGTTGGAGGTCAAAAATGTGACAAAAACGTCATTGCGCGGGATCATGTCAAAAATGTCATAAAAAGATAAAAAAATTCTCAAAAACGTCATACCGCAGAATGATGTCAAAAATGTCACAAAAACGTCATGCCGCGGATTGTTGTCAATAATGTCACAAAAACATCATACTGCGGGATGATGTCAAAAATGTCACAAAAATTTCATACCGCGGGATGAGGTCAAAATGTCACAAAAACATCATATGACGTCAAAAATGTCGCAAAAACGTCATTTGGCGGGATGATGTCAAAAATGTCACAAAAACTTCATTCCACGGTATGAGGTCAAAAATGTCACAAAATGGTCAAAAATGTAACAAAAAAGTCATACCGCGGTGTGAGGTCAAAAATGTCACAAAAACGTCATGACGCGGAATGTTGTCAAAAATGTCACAAAAACGTCATACCGCGGGATGATGTCAAAAATGTCACAAAAATTTCATACCGCAGTATGATGTCAAAAATGTCACAAAAACGTCATACCGCGGTATGATGTCAAAAATGTCACAAAAATGTCATACCGCAGTATGTCAAAAATGTCACAAAATCGTCATACCGCGGGATGATGTCAAAAATGTCACAAAAAGGCTAAACACGTCTCAAAAACATCACAACGCGGGATGAGGTCAAAAATTTCACAAAAACGTCATACCACGGTATGAGGTCAACAATGTCGCAAAAACGTCATACCGCGGTATGAGGTCAAAAATGTTCCAAAAACGTCATACCGCGGGATGAGGTCAAAAATGTCACAAAAGTCACAAAAACGTCATCCAGCGGTATGAGGTCAAAACTTGCACAAAAAGGTCAAAAATGTCGAAAAACGTCATATCACGGGATGAGGTCAAAAATGTCACAAAAACGTCATAACGCGGTATGAGGTGAAAAACGTCACAAAAGTCACAAAAACGTCATACCGCGGAATGATGTCAAAAATGTCACAAAAACGTCATACCGCGGTTAGAGGTAAAAAATGTCACAAAAACGTCATACCGCGGGATCATGTCAAAAATGTCATAAAAAGATCAAAAATGTCTCAAAAACGTCATACCGCAGAATGATGTCAAATATGTCACAAAAACGTCGTACCGCGGGATGAGGTAAAAAATATCACAAAAACGTCATATCGCGGGATGAGGTCAAAAATGTCACAAAAACGTCATACTGCGGTATGAGGTCAAAAATGTGAAAAAAACATACCGGGGTATGAGGTCAAAAACGTCACAAAAGTCACAAAAACGTCATGATGTCAAAAATGTCACAAAAAGGTCAAAAATGTCAAAAACGTCAAACCACGGTATGAGGTCAAAAATGTCACAAATACATCATACAGCGGGATGAGGTCAAAAATGTTCCAAAAAGGTCAAAAATGTCACAAAAAAGTCATAAAGCGGTATGAAGTCAAAAATGTAACAAAAACGTCATACCGCGGTATTAGGTCAAAAACGTCACAAAGAGGTCAAAAATGTAACAAAAAGGTCAAAATTGTCATAAAAGTCATACCGCGGTATGAGGTCAAGAATGTCACAAAAACGTGATACCGCGGTATGAGGTCAAAAATTTCACAAAAACGTCACATCGCCGGATGAGGTAAAAAATGTCACAAAAATGTCATACGGCGGGATGATGTAAAAAATGTCACAAAAATTTCATACCGGGTATGAGGTCAAAAATGTTACAAAAATGTCATACAGCGGTATGATGTCAAAAATGTCACAAAAACGTCATACCGCAGAATGTCGTCAAAAATGTCACAAAAAGGTCAAAAATTTCTCAAAAACGTCATTCCGCAGTATGAGGTAAAAAATGTAAAAAAAAACATCATGCCACGGGATGAGGTCAAAAATGTCACAGAAAAATCATAAAGCGGTATGAAGTCAAAAATATCACAAAAACGTCATACCGCGGTATCAGGTCAAAAACGTCACAAAAAGGTCAAAAATGTCACAAAAAGGTCAAAGATGTCACATAAAAGTCATACCGCGGTATGAGGTCAAAAACGTCACAAAAATTTCACTCCGCGGGATGATGTCAAAAATGTCACAAAAAGGCTAAACACGTCTCAAAAACATCACAACGCGGTATGAGGTCAAAAATTTCACAAAAAGGTCATACCGCGGTATGAGGTCAAAATTGTCACATAAACGTCATACTGCGGAGTGATGTCAAAAATGTCACAAAAAGGTAAAAAATGTCAAAAACGTCATTCCACGGTATGAGGTCAACAATGTCGCAAAAACGTCATATCGCGGTATGAGGTCAAAAATGTTTCAAAAACGTCATACCGCGGGATGAGGTCAAAAATGTCACAAAAGTCACAAAAACGTCATGCAGCGGTATGAGGTCAAAAATTGCACAAAAAGGTCAAAAATGTCGAAAAACGTCATATCACGGGATGAGGTCAAAAATGTCACAAAAACGTCATAACGCGGTATGAGGTGAAAAAAGTCACAAAAGTCACAAAAACGTCATACCGCGGAATGATGTCAAAAATGTCACAAAAACGTTATTCCGCGGGATGAGGTCAAAAATGTCACAAAAACGTCATACCGCGGTTAAAGGTCAAAAATGTCACAAAAACGTCATACCGCGGGATCATGTCAAAAATGTCATAAAAAGATCAAAAATGTCTCATAAACGTCATACCGCAGAATGATGTCAAAAATGTCACAAAAACGTCGTACCGCGGGATGAAGTAAAAAATGTCACAAAAACGTCATATCACGGGATGAGGTCAAAAATGTCACAAAAACGTAATACTGCGGTATGAGGTCAAAAATGTGAAAAAAACATACCGCGGTATGAGGTCAAAAACGTCACAAATACATCATACAGCGGGATGAGGTCAAAAATGTTCCAAAAAGGTAAAAAATGTCACAAAAAAGTCATAAAGCGGTATGAAGTCAAAAATGTAACAAAAACGTCATACCGCGGTATAAGGTCAAAAACGTCACAAAAAGGTCAAAAATGTAACAAAAAGGTCAAAATTGTCATAAAAGTCATACCGCGGTATGAGGTCAAGAATGTCACAAAAACGTGATACCGCGGTATGAGGTAAAAAATCTCACAAAAACGTCACATCGCCGGATGAGGTAAAAAATGTCACAAAAATGTCATACGGCGGGATGATGTAAAAAATGTCACAAAAATTTCATACCGGGTATGAGGTCAAAAATGTTACAAAAATGTCATACAGCGGTATGATGTCAAAAATGTCACAAAAACGTCATACCGCAGAATGTCGTCAAAAATGTCACAAAAAGGTCAAAAATTTCTCAAAAACGTCATTCCGCAGTATGAGGTCAAAAATGTAAGAAAAACGTCATGCCACGGGATGAGGTCAAAAATTTCAGAAAAAGGTCAAAAATATCACAAAAACGTCATACCGCGGTATCAGGTCAAAAACGTCACAAAAGGGTCAAAGATGTCACATAAAAGTCATACCGCGGTATGAGGTCAAAAACGTCACAAAAATTTCATTCCGCGGTATGAGGTCAAAAATTTCACAAAAACATAATACCGCGGTATGAAGTCAAAAATGTCACAAAAAGGTCAAAAATGTAACAAAAACTTCATACCGCGGGAGGAGGTCAGATTGTCACAAAAACGTCATACGGCGGGATGATGTCAAAAGTGTCACAAAAAGGTCAAAAATGTCACAAAAACGTCATACCGCGGAATGTCGTCAAAAATGTCACAAAAAGGTCAAAGATGTCTCAAAAACGTCATTCCGCGGTATGAGGTAAAAAATGTCACAAAAACGTCATACCGCGGGATGAGGTCAAAAATGTCACAAAACCGTCATACTGCGGAATGAGGTCAAAAATGTTTCAAAAAGGTCAAAAATGTCACAAAATAGTCATAAAGCGGTATGAGGTCAAAAATGTCACAAAAACGTCATACCGCAGTATGAGGTCAAAAATGTCACAAAAAGGTCAAAAATGTCACAAAAACGTCATACCGCGGGATGAGGTCAAAAACGTCACAAAAAGGTCAAAAATTTCACAAAAACGTCATGCCATGGTATGAAGTCAAAAGTGTCAGAAAAATGTCATACCGCGGCATGAGGTCAAAAACGTCACAAAAAGGTCAAAGATTTCACAAAAACGTCATACCTTCGCATGAGGTCAAAAATGTCACAAAAAGGTCGAGGATGTAACAAAAACGTCATACCGTCGTATGAGGTCAAAAATGTCACAAAGAGGTCAAAAATGTCATAAAACCGTTATACCGCGGTATGAGGTCAAAAATGTCACAAAAAGGTAAAAAATGTCACAAAAACGTCATAAGAAGGCCAAAAATGTCTCAAAAACGTCATACCGCGGCATGAGGTCAAAAATGTCACAAAAACGTCATACCGCGGCATGAGGTCAAAAATGTCACAAAAACGTCATCCCGCGGGATCATGTCAAAAATGTGAAAAAAACGTCATACCGCAGGATGATGTCAAAAATGTCACGAAAACGTCATACCGCGGTATGAGGTAAAAAATGTCACTGAAAGGTCAAAAATATGTCAAAAAGGTAACAAAAAGGTCAAAAATGTCTCTTAATAGTCATACAGCGGTATGAGGTCAAAAATGTCACAAAAACGTCATACCGCGGTATGAGATAAAATATGTCACAAAAACGTCATACCGCTGGATGAGGTCAACAATGTCACAAAAACGTTATACCGTGGTATGAGGTCAAAGATGTCACAAAAACGTCATACCACGGTATGATGTCAAAAATGTCACACAAACGTCATACCGCGGAATGATGTCGAGAATGTCACAAAAACGTCATACCGCGGAATGATGTCAAAAATTGCACAAAAAGGTCAAAAATGTCACAAAAACGTCATACCGCGGGATGAGGTCAAAAATTTCACCAAAAAGTCATTCCGCGGGATGATGTCAAAAATGTCACAAAAAAGTCATACCACGGTATGAAGTCAAAAATATCACAAAAACGTCATACCTCGGTATGAGGTCAAAAATGTCACGAATACGTCATACCGCGGAATCATGTATGATGTCAAAAATGTCACAAAAACGTCATACCGCGGGATGAGGTCAAAAATGCCTCAAAAACGTCACACCATGGGACGATGTCAAAAAAGTCACAAAAAGGTCAAAAATGTCTCAAAAACGTGATTCCGCGGGATGAGGTCAAAAATGTCACAAAAACGTCATACCGCGGGATGAGGTCAAAAACGTCACAAAAGTCACAAAAACGTCATACCGCGGTATGAGGTCAAGAATGTCACAAAAACGTCATACCGCGGGATGAGGTCAAAAACGTCACAAAAGTCACAAAGACGTCATACCACGGTTTGAGGTCAAAAATGTCACAAAAAGGTCAAAAATGTCATAAAGACGTCATACCGCGGTGTGAGGTCAAAAATGTCACAAAAATGTCATGCCGCGGAATGTTGTCAAAAATGTCACAAAAATTTCCTTCTGCGGTATGAGGTCAAAAATGTCACAAAAACGTCATACCGCGGTATGAGGTCAAAAATGTCACAAAAACGTCACACCATGGGACGATGTCAAAAAAGTCACAAAAAGGTCAAAAATGTCTCAAAAACGTGATTCCGCGGGATGACGTCAAAAATGTCACAAAAACGTCATACCGCGGGATGAGGTCAAAAACGTCACAAAAGTCACAAAAACGTCATACCGCGGTATGAGGTCAAAAATGTCACAAAAACGTCATACCGCGGGATGAGGTCAAAAACGTCACAAAAGTCACAAAAACGTCATACCACGGTTTGAGGTCAAAAATGTCACAAAAAGGTCAAAAATGTCATAAAGACGTCATACCGCGGTGTGAGGTCAAAAATGTCACAAAAATGTCATGCCGCGGAATGTTGTCAAAAATGTCACAAAAATTTCCTTCTGCGGTATGAGGTCAAAAATGTCACAAAAACGTCATACTGTGGTATGAGGTCAAAAATGTCACAAAAACGTCATACTGCGGGATCATGTCAAAAATGTCATAAAAAGATCAAAAATGTCTCATAAATGTCACACCGCGGTATGAGGTCAAAAATTTCACAAAAACGTTATACCGCGGTATGAGGTCAAAAATGTCACATAAACGTCATTCTGCGGAATGATTTCAAAAATGTCACAAAAAGGTCAAAAATGCTAAAAAAAGGTCATACCGCGGAATGATGTCAAAACTTGCACAAAAAGGTCAAAACTGTCTCAAAAACGAAATAACGCGGTATGAAGTCAAAAATCTCAGAAAAAGGTCATACCGCAGGATTAGGTCAAAAATTTCACAAAAACGTCATACCGCAGTCTGAGGTCAAAAATGTCAAAAAAACGTCATTCCGCGGAATGAGGTCAAAAATGTCAAAAAAACGTCATTCCGCGGAATGAGGTCAAAAATGTCGCAAAAAAGGTCATACCGCAGTCTGAGGTCAAAAATGTCACAAAAACGTCATACCGCGGAATGTTGTCAAAAATGTCACAGAAATGTCATACCGCGGGATGATGTCAAAAATGTCACAAAAAGTTCAAAAATGTCTCAAAAATGTCACACCGCGGTATGAGGTCAAAAATGTCACAAAAACGTTATACCGCGGTATGAGGTCAAAAATGTCACATAAACGTCATTCTGCGGAATGATTTCAAAAATGTCACAAAAATGTCATACCGCGGGATGATGTAAAAAATGTCACAAAAATTTCATACCACAGTATGATCTCAAAAATGTCACAAAAAGGTCAAACATTTCACAAAAACGTCATACTGCGTTATGATGTCAAAAATGTCACAAAAAGGTCAAAAATGTCACAAAAACGTCAGATCGCGGAATGATGTCAAAACTTGCACAAAAAGGTCAAAAATGTCGCAAAAACGTCAGATCGCCGGATGAGGTCAAAAATGTCACAAAAACGTCATACCGTGGGATGAGGTCAAAAATGTCACAAAAACATATCGCGGGATGAGGTCAAAAATGTCACAAAAACGTCATATCGCGGGATGAGGTCAAAAATGTCACAAAAACGTCATACCGTGATATAAGGTCAAAAATGTCACAAAAACGTCATACCGCGGTTTGAGGTCAAAAATGTAACGAAAACGTCATTCCGCGGGATGAGGTCAAAAAAGTCACAAAAACGTCAGATGAGGTCAAAAATGTCACAAAAACGTCATTCCGCGGGATGAGGTCAAAAATGTCACAAAAATTTCCTTCTGCGGTATGAGGTCAAAAATGTCAGCAAAACGTCATACCGCGGGATCATGTAAAAAATGTCATAAAAAGATCAAAAATGTCTCAAAAACGTCATACCGCGGAATGATGTCAAAAATGTCACAAAAACGTCATACCGCGGGATGAGGTCAAAAATGTCACAAAAACGTCATACCGCGGAGTGAGGTTAAAAATTCCTCAAAAACGTCACACCACGGGATGATGTCAAAAATGTCACAAAAAGGTCAAAAATGTCACAAAAACGTTATACCGCAGAATGAGGTCAAAAATGTCACAAAAAAGTCAAAAATGTCACGAAAACATCCTACCGCGGGATAAGGTCAATAATGCCTCAAAGACGTCATTCGGCGGGATGATGTCAGAAATGTCACAAAAAGGTCAAAAATGTCACAAAAACGTCACACGGCAGGATGATGTCAAGAATGTCACAAAAACGTCATACCGCAGAATGTCGTCAAAAATGTCACAAAAAGGTCAAAAATGTCTCAAAATCGTCACTCCCCGGTATGAGGTCAAAAATGTAACAAAAACGATATACTGCGGGATGAAGTCAAGAATATCACAAAAACGTAATACCGTGTTATAATGTCAAAAATGTCACAAAAACGTCATATCGCGGAATGTCAAAAATTTCACAAAAAAGTCATACCGCGGTATGAGGTCTAAAATGTCACAAAAACGTCATACCGCGGAATCATGTCAAAAATGTCACAAAAAGGTCAAAAATGTCAAAAAAGGTCAAAAATGTCACATAAAAGTCATACTGCGGAATGAGGTAAAAAATGTCACAAAAAAGTCATACGGCGGGATGATGTAAAAAAATTCACAAAAGGGTCAAAGATGTCACAAAAACGTCATACCGTGGTATGAGGTCAAAAATGTCACAAAAATGTCATGCCGCGGAATGTTGTCAAAAATGTCACAAAAACGTCATACCGCAGTATGATGTCAAAAATGTCTCAAAAACGTCATTCCGCGGGATGATGTCAAAAATGTCACAAAAATTTCATTCCGCACTATGATGTCAAAAATGTCTCAAAAACGTCATACCGCGGGATGATGTCAAAAATGTCACAAAAAGGTCAAAAATGTCTCAAAAATGTCACACCGCGTTATGAGGTCAAAAATTTCACAAAAACGTTATACCGCGGTATGAGGTCAAAAATGTCACATAAACGTCATTCTGCGGAATGATTTCAAAAATGTCACAAAAAGGTCAAAAATGCTAAAAAAATGTCATACCGCGGAATGATGTCAAAACTTGCACAAAAAGGTCAAAACTGTCTCAAAAACGAAATAAAGCGGTATGAAGTCAAAAATCTCAGAAAAACGTCATACCGCGGGATGAGGTCAAAAATTTCACAAAAACGTCATACCGCGGTCTGAGGTCAAAAATGTCACAAAGATTTCATACCGCGGTATGATGTCAAAAATGTCAAAAATACGTCATTCCGCGGAATGAGGTCAAAAATGTCACAAAAATTTCATACCGCGGTATGAGGTCAAAAATGTCAAATAAACGTCATTCCGCGGAATGAGGTCAAAAATGTCGCAAAAAAGGTCATACCGCAGTCTGAGGTCAAAAATGTCACAAAAACGTCATACCGCGGAATGTTGTCAAAAATGTCACAAAAATGTCATACCGCGGGATGATGTCAAAAATGTCACAAAAAGGTCAAAAATGTCTCAAAAATGTCACACCGCGGTATGAGGTCAAAAATGTCACAAAAACGTTATACCGCGGTATGAAGTCAAAAATGTCACATAAACGTCATTCTGCGGAATGATTTCAAAAATGTCACAAAAAGGTCAAAAATGCTAAAAAAAAGGTCATACCGGGGAATGATGTCAAAACTTGCACAAAAAGGTCAAAACTGTCTCAAAAACGAAATAACGCGGTATGAGGTCAAAAATCTAAGAAAAAGGTCATACCGCGGGATGAGGTAAAAAATTTCACAAAAAAGTCATGCCGCGGGATGAGGTCAAAATGTCACAAAAACGTCATAAAACGGTTAGAAGTAAAAAATGTCACAAATACGTCATACCGCGGTCTGATGTCAAAAACGTCACAAAAAGGTCAAAAATGTCACAAAAAGGTCAAAAATGTCACGAAAATTTCATACGAGGTCAAAAATTTCAGAAAAAGGTCATTCCGCGGGATGAGGTCAAAAATTTCACAAAAATCGTTATTCGGCGGTATGAGGTGAAAAATGTCACAAAAAGGTCAAACCGCGGTATGAGGTCAAAAATGTCACATAAAAGTCATACCGCGGTTTGAGGTCAAAAATGTCACATAAACGTCATATTGCGGAATGATGTCAAAAATCTCACAAAAAGGTCAAAAATGTCACATAAACGTCATATCGCGAGATGAGGTCAAAAATGTCACAAAAAAGTCAAAAATGTCTCAAAAACGTCATACCGCGGTATGAGGTCAAAAATGTCACAAAAATGTCAGAAGGTCAAAAATGTCACATGAACGTCATACTGCGGAATGATGTCAAAAATGTCACAAAAAGGTGAAAAATGTCTCAAAAACGTTATTCCGCGGAATGAGGTCAAAAATGTCACAAAAAGGTGAAAAATATCACAAAAACGTCATACCGCTGTATGAGGTCCAAAATGTCACAAAAACTTCATACCGCGGAATGATTTCAAAAATGTCACAAAAACGTCATACCGCGGGAAGATGTCAAAAATGTCACAAAAACGTCATGCCGCGGTATGAGGCCAAAAATGTCACAAAAACGTGATACCGCGGAATCATGTAAAAAGTGTCACAGAAAGGTCAAAAAATGCCACAAAAACGTTATACCGCTGTATGAGGTCAAAAATGTCACAAAAAAGTCATATCGCGGTATAATGTAAAAAATGTCACAAAAAAGGTCAGACCGCGGTATGAGGTCAAAAATGTCACAAAAACGTCATGCCGCGGAATGTTGTGAAAAATGTCACAAAAACGTCATACCGCGGGATGATGTGAAAAATGTCACAAAAATTTCATACCGCAGTATGATGTCAAAAATGTCAAAAAACGCAATACCGTGGGATGAGGTCAAAAATGTCACAAAAATTTCATACCGCGGTATGAGGTCAAAAATGTCACAAAAACGTCATACCGCGGTATGAGGTCAAAAATGTCACAAAAACGTCATACGGCGGGATGATGTCAAAAATGTCACAAAAAGGTCAAAAATGTCACGAAAACGTCATACCGCGGTATGAGGTCAAAAACGTCACAAAAAGGTGAAAAATGTCACAAAAACGTCATACCATGGTATGAGGTCAAAAATGTCACAAAGAGGTCAAAAATGTCTCAAAAACGTAATACTGCGGTATGAGGTCAAAAATGTCACAAAAACGTCATACCGCGGTATGAGGTCAAAAATTTCAAAAAAACGACATACCGCGGGATGAAGTCAAAAATGTCACAAAAATTTCATTCCACCGGATGAGGTCGAAAATGTCACAAAAACGTCATACCGCGGAATGATGTCAAAAATGTGACAAAAGTGTCAAAAATGTCACAAAAACAACATACCGTCCTATGAGGTCAAAAATGTCAGAAAAAGGTCAAAAATGTCACAAAAACGTTATACGGTTGTATGAGGTCAAAAATGTCAGAAAAATGTCAAAAATGTCAATAAAACGTTATACCGCGGTATTAGGTCAAAAATGTCACATAACTTTCATACCGCAGGTTGGGGTCAAAAATGTCACAAAAATTTCATACCGCGGGATGAGGTCAAAAATGTCACAAAAAGTTCGAAGATGTCACAAAAACGTCATACCGTGGTATGAGGTAAAAAATGTCACGAAAATGTCATACCGCAGGATGAGGTCAAAAATGTCACAAAAACGTCATACCGCGGATTCATTTCAAAAATGTCACAAAAATGTCATACCGCGGGATGAGGTCAAAAATGTCACAAAAACGTCATGCCGCGGGATGAGGTCAAAAATGTCACAAAAACGTCATATGAGGTCAAAAATGTCACAACAACATCATACCACTGTATGAGGTCAAAAATCTCAGAAAAAGGTCATACCGCGGGATGAGGTCAAAAAATTCACAAAAACGTCATACCGCAGAATGAAGTCAAAAATGATGTCAAAATTGTCACAAAATTGGTAAAAAATGTCTCAAAAACATCACACCGCGATATGAGGTCAAAAATGTCACAACAACATCATACCACTGTATGAGGTCAAAAATCTCAGAAAAAGGTCATACCGCGGGATGAGGTCAAAAAATTCACACAAACGTTATACCGCAGTATGAGGTAAAAAATGTCAGAAAAACGTCATACCGCAGGATGAGGTCAAAAATGCCTCAAAAACGTCATACCGCTGGATGATGTAAAAAATGTCAAAAAAAATTTATACCGCGGTTTGAGGTCAAAAATGTCACAAAAAAGTCATACCGCGGAATCATGTCAAAAATGTCACATTTTTGACCTCATGCCGCGGTATGAAATTTTTGTAACAAAAAGGTCAAAGATGTCACGAAAACGTCATACGCGGTATGAGGTCAAAATTGTCACATAAGCGTCATACTGCGGAAAGATGTCAAATATGTCACAAAATGGTAAAAAATGTCACAAAAACGTCGTACAGTGGTATGAGGTCAAAACTTGCACAAAAAGGTCAAAAATGTCGAAAAACGTCATATCGCGGGATGAGGTCAAAAATGTCACAAAAACGTCATAACGCGGTATGAGCTGAAAAACGTCAAACATTTCACAAAAAGTCATTCCGCGGGATGATGTCAAAAATGTCACAAAAACGTCATACCGCGGTTAGAGGTCAAAAATGTCACAAAATCGTCATACCGCGGTATGATGTCAAAAATTTCACAAGAACATTATACCGCGGGATGAGGTCAAAAACGTCACAAAAAGGTCAAAAATGTCGCAAAAACGTCATACCGCAGAATGATGTCAAAAATGTCACAAAAACGTCATATCGCGGGATGAGGTCAAAAATGTCACAAAAACATCATACCGCGGTATGAGGTCAAAAATGTGAAAAAAACATACCGCGGTATGAGGTCAAAAACGTCACAAAAGTCACAAAAACGTCATATCGCGGTATGAGGTCAAAAATGTCGCAAACACGTCATTCGGCGGGATGATGTCAAAAATGTCACAAAAACTTCATTCCACGGTATTAGGTCAAAAATGTCACAATGAGATCAAAAATGTCACAAAAACGTCATTCCGCGGGATGACGTCAAAAATGTCACAAAAATGTAATTCCGCGGGATGATGTCAAAAATGTCACAAAAATGTCATACCGCAGTATGTCAAAAATGTCACAAAATCGTCATACCGCGGGATGAGGTCAAAAATGTCACAAAAACGTCATAGCGCGGTATGAGGTGAAAAACGTCACAAAAGTCACAAAAACGTCATACCGCGGAATGATGTCAAAAATTTCACAAAAAAGTCATTCCGCGGGATGTTGTCAAAAATGTCAGAAAAACGTCATACCGCGGTATGGGGTCAAAAATGTCACGAAAACGTCAAACCGCGGTATGAGGTCAAAAATGTCACAAAAACGTTATTCCGCGGGATGAGGTCAAAAATGTCACAAAAACGTCATACCGCGGTTAGAGGTCAAAAATGTAACAAAAACGTCATACCGCGGGATCATGTCAAAAATGTCATAAAAAGATCAAAAATGTCTCAAAAACGTCATACCGCAGAATGATGTCAAAAATGTCACAAAAACGTCGTACCGCGGGATGAAGTCAAAAATGTCACAAAAACGTCATATCGCGGGATGAGGTCAAAAATGTCACAAAAACGTGATACCGCGGTATGAGGTCAAAAATGTGAAAAAAACATCATACCGCGGTATGATGTCAAAAACGTCACAAAAGTCACAAAAACGTTTTATCGCGGTATGAGGTCAAAAATGTCGCAAAAACGTCATTCGGGGGGATGATGTCAAAAATGTCACAAAAACTTAATTCCACGGTATGAGGTCAAAAATGTCACAAAATAGGTCAAAAATGTCTCAAAAACATCACACCGCAATATGAGGTCAAAAATTTCACAACAACATCATACCACTGTATGAGGTCAAAATTGTCACATAAACGTCATACTGCGGTATGAGGTCAAAACTTGCACAAAAAGGTCAAAAATGTCGAAAAACGTCATATCGCGGGATGAGGTCAGAAATGTCACAAAAACGTCATACCGCGGTATGAGGTCAAAAAGGTCACGAAAACGTCATACCGCGGTATGAGGTCAAAAATGTCACAAAAACGTAATTCCCCGGGATGATGTCAAAAATGTCACAAAAACGTCATACCGCGGTATGATGTCAAAAATTTCACAAGAACATTATACCGCGGGATGAGGTCAAAAATGTCACAAAAACGTCATACCGCGGGATGATGTCAAAAATTTCACAAAAAAGTCATACCGCAGGATGATGTCAAAAATGTCACAAAAAGGTCAAAAATGTCTCAAATACGTCATTCCGCGGTATGAGGTGAAAAATGTCACAAAAAGGACAAAAATGTCACAAAAACGTCATACCGCGGAATGATGTCAAAAATTTCACAAGAAAGTCATACCGCGGTATAAGGTCAAAAATGTCACAAAAACTTCATACCGCGGAATCATGTAAAAAATGTCACAAAAACGTCATACCGCTGTATGAGGTCCAAAATGTCACAAAAACGTCATACCGCGGTATGAGGTCAAAAATGTGACAAAAACGTCATTCCGCGGTATGAGGTCAAAAATGTCACAAAAAGGTCAAAAATTTGACAAAAACGTCATACTGCTGTATGAGGTCCAAAACGTCACAAAAACGTCATACTGCGGAATGATGTCAAAAATGTCACAAAAACGTCATACCGCGGGATGAGGTCAAAAATGCCTCAAAAACGTCACACCACGGGATGATGTCAAAAATGTCACAAAACCTCATACCGCGGTATGACGTTTTTGTGACATTTTTGACCTCATACCGTGGTATGAAATTTTTGTGACTTTTGTGACGTTTTTGACCTCATACCGCGGTATGACGTTTTTGTGACATTTTTGACCTCATACCGTGGTATAACATTTTTGTGACATTTTTGACCTTTTTTGACATTTTTTACATGATTCCGCGGTATGACGTTTTTGTGACATTTTTGACCTCATACCGCGGTATGACGTTTTTGTGACATTTTTGACCTCATACCGCGGTATGACTTTTCTGTGAATTTTTACATCATTCCGCGGTATGCCGTTTTTGTGACATTTTTGACCTAATCCCGCGGTATAACGTTTTTGTGACATTTTTGACCTCATACCGCGGTATGGCGTTTTTGTGACGTTTTTGAACTCATACCGCGTCATGACGTTTTTGCGACATTTTTGACCTCATACCGCGGTTTGACGTTTTTGTGACATTTGTGACGTTTTTGACCCCATACCGCGGTATGATGTTTTTTTGACGTTTTTGACCTCATACCGCGAAATGCCGTTTGTGACATTTTTGACCTCATACCGCGGTATGACATTTTTTAGACATTTTTGACCTTTTTGGAACATTTTTGACCTCATCCCGCCGTATGAAGTTTTTTTGGCATTTTTGACCTCATACCGCGGTATGACGTTTTTGTGACTTTTGTGACGTTTTTGACCTCATATCGCAGTAAGATGTTTTTGTGACATTTTTGACCTTTTTGTGACATTTTTGACATGATTCCGCGGGATGACGTTTTTGTGACACTTTTTACCTCATACCGCGGTATGACATTTTTGAGACATTTTTGATCTTTTAATGACATTTTTGACATTATCCTGCGGTATGACGTTTTTGTGACATTTTTGTGACATTTTTTACATGATTCCGCGGTATGACGTTTTTGTGACATTTTTCACCTCATGGCGTTTTTGTGACATTTTTGACATCATCCCGCGGTATGACGTTTTTGTGACATTTTTGACATCATTCCGCGGTATGACGTTTTTGTGACAGTTTGGACCTCATACAGCGGTATGACGTTTTTGCGACATTTTTGACCTCATACCGCGGTATGACGTTTTTTTGACATTTTTGACCTCATCCCGCGGTATGACGTTTTTGTGACATTTTTGACCTCATACAGTGGTATGAATTTTTTGTGACTTTTGTGACGTTTTTTACCTCATACCGCGGTATGACGTTTTTGTGACATTTTTGACTTCATACCGTGGTTTAACGTTTTTGTGACATTTTTGACCTTTTTTGACATTTTTTTCATTATTCCGCGGTATGACTTTTCTGTGAAATTTTTGACATCATTCCGCGGTATGAAGTTTTTGTGACATTTTTGACCTTTTTGTGACATTTTTGCCATGATTCCGTGGTTTGACGTTTTTCTGAAACTTTTTACCTCATACCGCGGTATGACATTTTTGTGACATTTTTGACCTCATACAGCGGTATGACGTTTTTGTGACATTTTTGACATCATCCCGCGGTATGACGTTTTTGTGACATTTTTGAAATCATTCTGCGGTATGACGTTTTTGTGACATTTTTGACCTCATACAGCGGTATGACGTTTTTGCGACATTTTTGACCTCATACCGCAGTATGACGTTTTTCTGACATTTTTGACCTCATCCCGCGGTATGACGTTTTTGACCTCATACCGTGGTATAGCGTTTTTGTGACATTTTTGACCTTTTGTGACATTTTTTACATGATTCCGCGGGATGACGTTTTTGTGAAACTTTTTACCTCATACCGCTGTATGACGTTTTTGTGACTTTTTCTACCTCATACCGCGGTATGACATTTTTGAGACATTTTTGATCTTTTTATTACATTTTTGACATTATCCTGCGGTATGACGTTTTTGTGACATTTTTGTGACATTTTTGACATCATTCCGCAGTATGACGTTTTTGTGACATTTTGGACCTCATACAGCGGTATGACTTTTTTGCGACATTTTTGACCTCATACCGCGGTATGACGTTTTTTTGACATTTTTGACCTCATCCCGCGGTATGACGTTTTTGTGACATTTTGACCTCATACAGTGGTATGAAATTTTTGTGACTTTTGTGACGTTTTTTACCTCATACCGCGGTATGACGTTTTTGTGACATTTTTGACCTCATACCGTGGTTTAACGTTTTTGTGACATTTTTGACCTTTTTTGACATTTTTTACATTATTCCGCGGTATGACTTTTCTGTGAAATTTTTGACATCATTCCGCGGTATGAAGTTTTTGTGACATTTTTGACCTTTTTGTGACATTTTTGCCATGATTCCGCGGTATGACGTTTTTGTGATACTTTTTACCTCATACCACGGTATGACGTTTTTGTGACATTTTTGACCTCATACAGCGGTATGACGTTTTTGTGACATTTTTGACCTTTTTGTGACATTTTTGACATCATACCGCGGTATGACGTATTTGCGACATTTTTGACCTCATACCGCGGTATGACGTTTTTGTGACTTTTGAGACGTTTTTGACCTCATACCGCGGTCTGACGTTTTTGTGACATTTTTGAACTCATACCGCGGTATAACGTTTTTGTGACATTTTTGACCTCATCCCGCGTTATTACGTTTTTGTGACATTTTTGACACCATACTGCGGTATGAAATTTTTGTGACATTTTTGACATCATACCGCGGTATGACGTTTTTGTGACTTTTATTACGATTTTGACCTCATACCGCGGTATGACGTTTTTGTGACATTTTTGACCTCATACCGCGGTATAACGTTTTTGTGACATTTTTGACCTTTTTGTGACATTTTTTACATGATTCCGTGGCATGACGTTTTTGTGACATTTTTGACATCATACCGCGGTATGACGTTTTTGTGACTATTAATACGATTTTGACCTCATACCGCGGTATGACGTTTTTGTGACATTTTTGACCTCATACCGCGGTATAACGTTTTTGTGACATTTTTGACCTTTTTGTGACATTTTTTACATGATTCCGTGGCATGACGTTTTTGTGACATTTTTTACCTTATACCGCGGTATGACTTTTGTGAAATTTTTGACATGATTCCGCGCTATGACGTTTTTGTGAAATTTTTGACATCATCCCGCGGAATGACTTTTTTGTGAAATTTTTGACATCATTCCGCGGTATGAGGTTTTTGTGACATTTTTGACCTCATCCGGCGATATGAAATTTTTGTGACATTTTGAAAATCATCCCGCGGTATGACGTCTTTGCGACATTTTTGACCTTTTTGTGCAATTTTCGACATCATTCCGCGGTATGACGTTTTTGTGACATTCTCGACATCATTCCGCAGTATGACGTTTTTGTGACATTTCTGAACTTATACCGCGGTATGACGTATTTGAGACATTTTTGACCTCAACATGCCGTATGACCTTTTTGTGACATTTTTGACTTCATACTGCGGTATGACGTTTTTGTAACGTTTTTGTCAAATTTTTGACATCATTCTGCGGTAATACGTTTTTGTGACATTTTTTACTTTTTTGTGACTTTTTTGACCTCATCCCGGGGTACTACATTTTTGACCTCATACTTCGTTATTAAATTTTTGAGAAATTTTTGACATCATCCGGCGGATCTTGTTTTTATTACATGTTTGACATCATTCCGCGGTATGACGTTTTTGTGACATTTTTGTGACATTTTCGACCTCATCCCGCGGTATGACGTTTTTGAGACATTTTTGCCCTCATCCCGCGATGTGACGTTTTTGTGACATTTTTGACATGATTCCGCGGTATGACGTTTTTGTGACATTTTTTACATCAATCCGTGGTATGCCGTTTTTGTGACATTTTTGACTTTTTTTATGACATTTTTTACATTATCCCGCCATACGACGTTTTTGTGACATTTTTGACATCATACCGCGGTATGACGTATTTGCGACATTTTTGACCTCATACCGCGGTATGACGTTTTTGTGACTTTTGAGACGTTTTTGACCTCATACCGCGGTCTGACGTTTTTGTGACATTTTTGAACTCATACCGCGGTTTAACGTTTTTGTGACATTTTTGACCTCATCCCGCGTTATTACGTTTTTGTGACATTTTTGACACCATACTGCGGTATGAAATTTTTGTGACATTTTTGACATCATACCGCGGTATGACGTTTTTGTGACTTTTATTACGATTTTGACCTCATACCGCGGTATGACGTTTTTGTGACATTTTTGACCTTTTTGTGACATTTTTTACATGATTCCGTGGCATGACGTTTTTGTGACATTTTTGACATCATACCGCGGTATGACGTTTTTGTGACTTTTATTACGATTTTGACCTCATCCCGCGGTATGACGTTTTTGTGACATTTTTGACCTCATACCGCGGTATAACGTTTTTGTGACATTTTTGACCTTTTTGTGACATTTTTTACATGATTCCGTGGCATGACGTTTTTGTGACATTTTTTTACCTTGTACCGCGGTATGACTTTTGTGAAATTTTTGACATGATTCCGCGCTATGACGTTTTTGTGAAATTTTTGACATCATCCCGCGGAATGACTTTTTTGTGAAATTTTTGACATCATTCCGCGGTATGACGTTTTTGTGACATTCTCGACATCATTCCGCAGTATGACGTTTTTGTGACATTTCTGAACTTATACCGCGGTATGACGTATTTGAGACATTTTTGACCTCAACATGCCGTATGACCTTTTTGTGACATTTTTGACTTCATACTGCGGTATGACGTTTTTGTAACGTTTTTGTCAAATTTTTGACATCATTCTGCGGTATGACGTTTTGTGACATTTTTGAATTTTTTGTGACATTTTTGACCTCATCCCGCGGTATGACATTATTGTGACATTTTTGACCGCATTCCGCGGTATGAAATTTTAGTGACATTTTCGACCTCATCCACCGTTATGACATCTTTGTGATATTTTTGACATCATTCCCCGGAATGACGTTTTTGTGACATCTTCGACCTCATCCGGCGATATGAAATTTTTGTGAGATTTTTGACATCATTCCGCGGTAATACGTTTTTGTGACATTTTTTACTTTTTTGTGACTTTTTTGACCTCATCCCGGGGTACTACATTTTTGACCTCATACTTCGTTATTAAATTTTTGAGAAATTTTTGACATCATCCGGCGGATCTTGTTTTTATTACATGTTTGACATCATTCCGCGGTATGACGTTTTTGTGACATTTTTGTGACATTTTCGACCTCATCCCGCGGTATGACGTTTTTGAGACATTTTTGCCCTCATCCCGCGATGTGACGTTTTTGTGACATTTTTGCCCTCATCCCGCGATGTGACATTTTTGTGACATTTTTGACATGATTCCGCGGTATGACGTTTTTGTGACATTTTTTACATCAATCCGTGGTATGCTGTTTTTGTGACATTTTTAACCTTTTTTATGACATTTTTTACATTATCCCGCCATATGACGTTTTTGTGACATTTTTGACATCATCCCGCGGTCTGACGTTTTTGTGACATTTTTGACATGATTCCGCGGCATGACGTTTTTGTGACATTTTTGACCTCATCCCGCGATGTGACGTTTTTGTGACATTTTTGACATCGTTCCACGGTATGATATTTTTGTGACATTTTTGACATCATACCGTGGTATGCCGTTTTTGTGACATTTTTGACCTTTTTTATGACATTTTTTACATTATCCCGCCATATGACGTTTTTGTGACATTTTTGACATGATTCCGCGGTATGATGTTTTTGTGACATTTTTGACTTCATACTGCTGTATGAAATTTTGTGACTTTTGTGACGTTTTTGACCCCATACCGCGGTATGATGTTTTTGTGACGTTTTTGACCTCATACCGCGAAATGACGTTTTTGTGACATTTTTGTGACATTTTTTACATAATTCCGCGGTATGACGTTTTTGTGACATTTTTGACATCATCCCGCGGTATGACGTTTTTGTGACATTTTTGACATCATTCCGCGGTATGACGTTTTTGTGACATTTTTGACCTCATACAGCGGTATGACGTTTTTGAGACATTTTTGATCTTTTTATGACATTTTTGACATGATCCCGCGGTATGACGTTTTTGTGACATTTTTGTGAAATTTTTTACATGATTCCGCGGTATGACGTTTTTGTGACATTTTTTAAATCATTCCGCGGTATGAAGTTTTTGTGACATTTTGGACCTCATACCGCGGTATGACGTTTTTGTGACTTTTGAGACGTTTTTGACCTCATACCGCGGTATGACGTTTTTGTGACATTTTTGACCTCATTCCGTGGTATGAAATTTTTGTGACATTTTTGACCTCATCCCGCGTTATTACGTTTTTGTGACATTTTTGACACCATACTGCGGTATGAATTTTTTGTGAAATTTTTGACATCATCCCGCGGTGTGACGTTTTTGTGAAATTTTTGACCTTTCTGTGAAATTTTTGACATGATTCCGCGGTATGAGGTTTTTGTGACACTTTTTACCTCATACCGCTATGAAGTCAAAAATGTCACAAAAACGTCATACATCGGAATGAGGTCAAAACTTGCACAAAAAGGTCAAAAATGTCGAAAAACGTCATATCGCGGGATGAGGTCAAAAATGTCACAAAAACGTAAAAACGCGGTATGAGGTGAAAAACGTCACAAAAGTCACAAAAACGTCATACCGCGGAATGATGTCAAAAATTTCACAAAAAAGTCATTCCGCGGGATGATGTCAAAAATGTCACAAAAACGTCATACAGCGGTATGAGGTCAAAAAGGTCACGAAAACGTCATGCCGCGGTATGAGGTCAAAAATGTCACAAAAACTTTATTCCGCGGGATGAGGTTCAAAAATGTCACAAAAACGTCATACCGCGGAATGATGTCAAAAATTTCACAAAAACATTATACCGCGGGATGTGGTCAAAAATGTCACAAAAACGTAATACCGCGGGATTATGTCAAAAATTTCACAAAAAAGTCATACCGCAGCATGATGTCAAAAATGTCACAAAAACGTCATACCACGGGATTAAATCAAATATGTCATAAAAAGGTCAAAAATGATACAAAAACGTCATACCGCGGAATGAGGTCAAAAATGTTCCAAAAAGGTAAAAAATTTCACAAAAAAGTCATACAGCAGAATGAGGTCAAAACTTGCACAAAAAGGTCAAAAATGTCTAAAAAACGTTATACCGCGGTATGAGGTCAAAAATGTCACAAAAACGTCATACCACGGGATCATATCAAAAATGTCAAAAAAGGTCAAAAATGTCTCAAAAACATATCGCGGGATGAGGTCAAAAATCTTACAAAAACGTCATACCGCGGAATGAGGTCAAAAATGTTCCAAAAAGTTCAAAAATGTCTAAAAAAAGTCATAAAGCGGTATGAAGTCAAAAATGTCACAAAAACGTCATACCGCGGTAGGAGGTCAAAAACGTTACAAATAGGTAAAAAATGTCACCAAAAGGTCAAAAATGTCACAAAAACGTCATTCCGCGGTATGAGGTCAAAAAAGTCACAAAATGTCACAAAAAGGTCATAAATGTCACATAAAAGTCATACCGCGGTATGAGGTCAAATATGTCACAAAAACGTCAGACCGAAGTATGAGGTCAAAAACGTCACAAAAACGTCAAACCGGTCTGAGGTCAAAAACGTCACAAAAAGGTAAAAAATGTCACAAAAACGTCATACCGTGGGATGAGGTCAAAAATGTCACGAAAACATCATACCGCGGAACGAGGTCAAAAATGTAACAAAAATTTCATACCGCGGTATGAGGTCAAAAATGTCACGAAAATTTCATACCGCGGTATGAGGTCAAAAATTTCAGAAAAAGATCATCCCGCGGGATGAGGTCAAAAATTTCACAAAAACGTATTACGGCGGTATGAGGTCAAAAATGTCACAAAAAGGTGAAACCGCGGAATGAGGTCAAAAATGTCACATAAAAGTCACACCGCGGGATGATGTCAAAAATGCCTCAAAAACGTCACACAGCGGGATGATGTCAAAAATGTCACAAAAACGTCATAACGCGGGATGAGGTCAGAAATGTCACAAAAAGGTCAAAAATGTCTCAAAAACGTCATACCGAGGTATGAGGTCAAAAATTTCACAAACACGGCATATCGCGGTATGAGGTCAAAAATGTCACAAATACCTCATATCGCGGAATGTTGTCAAAAATGTCACAAAAACGTCATACCGCGGGATGATGTCAAAAATGTCACAAAAAAGTCAAACACGTCTCAAAAAAATCACACCGCGGCATGAGGTGAAAAACTTCACAAAAAGGCATACCGCGGTATGAGGTCAAAATAGTCACATAAATGTCATCCTGCGGAATGATGTCAAAAATGTCACAAAAAGGTAAAAAAGTCATACAGCGGAATGAGGTCAAAACTTGAAAAAAAAGGTCAAAAATGTCGAAAAACGTCATATCGCGGGATGAGGTCAAAAATGTCACAAAAACGTCATACCGCGGTATGATCTAAAAATTGTCACATAAACGTCATACTGCGGATTGAGGTCAAAACTTGCACAAAAAGGTCAAAAATGTCGAAAAACGTTATTCCGCGGGATGAGGTCAAAAATGTCACAAAAACGTCATACCACGGTATGACGTCAAAAATGTCACAAAATCGTCATACCGCGGGATGATGTCAAAAATGTCACAAAAAGGTAAAAAATGTCACAAAAACGTCATACAGCGGTATAAGGTCAAAACTTGCACAAAAAGGTCAAAAATGTCGAAAAACGTCATATCGCGGGATGAAGGCAAAAATGTCACAAAAACGTCAAAACGCGGTATGAGGTGAAAAACGTCACAAAAGTCACAAAAAACGTCATACCGCAGAATGCTGTCAAAAATTTCACAAAAAAGTCATTCCGCGGGATGATGTCAAAAATGTCACAAAAACGTCATATAGCGGTATGAGGTCAAAAAGGTCACGAAAACGTCATACCGCGGTATGAGGTCAAAAATGTCACAAAAACGTTATTTCGCGGGATGAGGTCAAAAATGTCACAAAAACGTCATACCGCGGAATGATGTCAAAAATTTCACAAAAACATTATACCGCGGGATGAGGTCAAAAATGTCACAAAAACGTCATACCGCGGGATGATGTCAAAAATGTCACAAAACAGTCGTACCGCAGGATGATGTCAAAAATGTCACAAAAATTTCATAACGCGATTTGAGGTCAAAAATGTCACAAAAACGTCAGATCGCGGAATCATGTCAAATAAGTCACAAAAAGGTCAAAAATGATCCAAAAACGTCATACCGCGGAATGAGGTCAAAAATGTTCCAAAAAGGTCAAAAATTTCACAAAAAAGTCATACCGCGGGATGATGTCAAAAATGTCACAAAAATTTCATACCGCGGTATGAGGTCAAAAATGTCACAAAAACGTCATACCGTGGAATCATGTCAAAAATGTCACACAAAGGTCAAAAATGTTACAAAAACGTCATACCGCGGAATGAGGTCAAAAATGTTCCAAAAAGTTCAAAAATGTAAAAAAAAGTCATAAAGCGGTATGAAGTCAAAAATGTCACAAAAACGTCATACCGCGGTAGGAGGTCAAAAACGTTACAAAACGGTAAAAAATGTCACAAAAAGGTCAAAAATGTCACATAAAAGTCATACCGCGGTATGAGGTCAAAAATGTCACAAAAACGTCATTCCGCGGTATGAGGTCAAAAACGTCACAAAAAGGTCAAGTATGTCACAAAAAGGTCATAAATGTCACATAAAAGTCATACGGCGGTATGAGGTCAAATATGTCACAAAAACGTCAGACCGCGGTATGAGGTCAAAAACGTCACAAAAACGTCATACCGTGGGATGAGGTCAAAAATGTCACGAAAACATCATACCGCGGAATGAGGTCAAAAATGTAACAAAAATTTCAAACGTATGAGGTCAAAAATTTCACGAAAACTTCATTCCGCGGTATGAGGTCAAAAATGTCACAAAAACGTCATACCGCGGGATGAGGTCAAAAATGTCACAAAAGCGTCATACCGCGGTATGAGGTCAAAAATGTCACAAAAACGTTATACCACGGTATGAGGTCAGAAATATCACAAAAAGGACAAAAATGTCACAAAAACGTCATACCGCGGAATGATGTCAAAAATTTGACAAAAAAGTCATTCCGCAGGATGATGTCAAAAATGTCACAAAAACGTCATACCGCGGTATGAGGTCAAAACGGTCACGAAAACGTCATTCCGCGGTATGATGTCAAAAATGTCACAAAAACGTTATTCCGCGGGATGAGGTCAAAAATGTCACAAAAACGTCATACCGCGGTCTGATGTAAAAAATTTCACAAGAACATTATACAGCGGGATGAGGTCAAAAATGTCACAAAAACGTCATACCGCGGGATGATGTCAAAAATTTCACAAAAAAGTCATACCGCAGGATGATGTCAAAAATGTCACAAAAATTTCATACCGCGGTATGAGGTCAAAAATGTCACAAAAACGTCATACCACGGTATGACGTCAATAATGTCACAAAAACGTCATACCGCGGTATGATGTAAAAAATTTCACAAGAACATAATACAGCGGGATGAGGTCAAAAATGTCACAAAAACATCATACTGCGGGATGATGTCAAAAATTTCACAAAAAAGTCATACCGCAGGATGATGTCAAAAATGTCACAAAAATTTCATGCCGCGGTATGAGGTAAAAAATGTCACGAAAACGTCATACCACGGTATGAGGTCAAAACTTGCACAAAAAGGTCAAAAATGTCGAAAAACGTCATATCGCGGGATGAGGTCAAAAATGTCACAAAAATGTCAAAACGCGGTATGAGGTGAAAAACGTCACAAAAGTCACAAAAACGTCATACCGCGGAATGATGTTAAAAATTTCACAAAAAAGTAATTCCGCGGGATGATGTCAAAAATGTCACAAAAACGTCATATCACGGGATCATATCAAATATGTCATGAAAAGGTCAAAAATGATACAAAAACGTAAACCGCGGTATGAGGTCAAAAATGTCACAAAAACGTCATACCACGGAATCATGTCGAAAATGTCACAAAAAGCTCAAAAATGTCTAAAAAACGTTATACCGCGGTATGAGGTCAAAAATGTCACAAAAACGTCATACCACGGGATCATATCAAAAATGTCATAAAAAGGTCAAAAATTTCTCAAACACGTCATATCGCGGGATGAGATCAAAAATGTTACAAAAACGTCATACCGCGGAATGAGGTCAAAAATGTTCCAAAAAGTTCAAAAATGTCAAAAAAAGTCATAAAGCGGTATAAAGTCAAAAATGTCACAAAAACGTCATACCGCGGTCGGAGGTCAAAAACGTTACAAAAAGGTCAAAAGTGTCACAAAAAGGTCAAAAATGTCACATAAAAGTCATACCGCAGTATGAGGTCAAAAACGTCACAAAAACGTCAAACCGCGGTATGTGGTCAAAAACGTCACAAAAAGGTCAAAAATGTCACAAAAACGTCATACCGTGGGATGAGGTCAAAAATGTCACGAAAAAATCATACCGCGGAATGAGGTCAAAAATGTCACAAAAATTTCATACCGCGGTATGAGGTCAAAAATTTCAGAAAAAGGTCATCCCGCGGGATTAGGTCAAAAATTTCACAAAAACGTATTACGGCGGTATGAGGTCAAAAATGTCACAAAAAGGTGAAACCGCGGAATGAGGTCAAAAATGTCACATAAAAGTCACACTGCGGGATGATGTCAAAAATGCCTCAAAAACGTCACACAGCGGGATGATGTCAAAAATGTCACAAAAACGGCATACCACGGTATGAGGTCAAAAATGTCACTTAAACGTCATACTGCGGAATGATGTCAAAAATGTCACAAAAAGGTCAAAAATGTCACATAAACGTCATAAAGCGGTAAGAAGTAAAAAATGTCACAAATACGTCATACCGCGGTCTGAGGTCAAAAACGTCACAAAAAGGTAAAAAATGTCACATAAACGTCATATCGCGAGATGAGGTCAAAAATGTCACAAAAACGTCATACCGTGGGATGATGTCAAAAATCTCACAAAAAAGTCATACCGCAGGATGATGTCAAAAATGTCACAAAAATTTCATACCGCGGTTTGAGGTATAAAATGTCACAAAAACGTCATACCGCGGGCTCATATCAAATATGTCATAAAAAGGTCAAAAATGATACAAAAACGTCATACGCGGAATGAGGTCAAAAATGTTCCAAAAAGGTCAAAAATTTCACAAAAAGGTCAAAAATGTCTAAGAAACGTTATACCGCGGTATGAGGTCAAAAATGTCACAAAAACGTCATACCACGGGATCATATCAAAAATGTCATAAAAAGGTCAAAAATGTCTCAAAAACGTCATATCGCGGGATGAGGTCAAAAATGTCACAAAAACGTCATACCGCGGTTAGAGGTCAAAAACGTCACAAAAGTCACAAAAACGTCATACCGCGGTATGAGGTCAAAACTGTCGCAAATACGTCATACCGCGGTATGAGGTCAAAAACGTCACAAAAACGTCATACCGCGATATGAGGTCAATAATGTCACAAAAACGTTATACCGCGGGATGAGGTCGAAAATGTCACAAAAACGTCATACCGCGGAATGATGTGAAAAATTTCACAGAAAAGTCTTGCCGCAGCATAAGGTCAAAAATGTCACAAAATCGTCACACAGCGGGATGAGGTCATGAAATGTCGCAAAAACGTCATACCGCGAAATCATGTAAAAAATGTCACAAAAATGTCAAAAATGTCACAGAAACGTTATACCGTGGTATGAGGTTAAAAATGTCACAAAAGTCACAAAAACGTCATACCGCGGTATGAGGTCAAAAATGTCACAAAAACGTCATGCCGCGGAATGTTGTCAATAATGTCACAAAAACGTCATACTGCGGGATGATGTCAAAAATGTCACAACAATTTCATACCGCAGTATGAGGTCAAAAATGTCACAAAAACGTCATACCACGGTATGAGGTCAAAAATGTCACAAAAGCGTCATACCGCGGTATGAGGTCAAAAATGTCACAAATACGTTATACCACGGTGTGAGGTCAGAAATATCACAAAAAGGACAAAAATGTCACAAAAACGTCATACCGTGGTATGAGGTCAAAAATGTCACAAAAACGTCATACCGCGGTGTGATCTAAAAAATGTCACAAAAACGTCAAACGGTGGTATGAGGTCAAAAATGTCACAAAAAACGTCATACTGCGGTATGATCTAGAAATTGTCACATAAGCGTCATACTGCGGTATGAGGTCAAAACTTGCACAAAAAGGTGAAAAATGTCGAAAAACGTCATATCGCGGGATGACGTCAAAAATGTCACAAAAGCGTCATAACGCGGTATGAGGTGAAAAACGTCACAAAAACGTCATACCGCGGTATGAGGTCAAAAATGTCACAAAAACGTCATACCGCGGGATGAGGTAAAAACTTGCACAAAAACTTTATACCACGGTATGAGGTCAGAAAAATCACAAAAAGGACAATAATGTCACAAAAACGTCATACCGCGGTATGAGGTCAAAAAGGTCACGAAGACGTCATACCGCGGTATGAGGTCAAAAATGTCACAAAAACGTCATACCGCGGTATGATGTCAAAAGTTTCACAAGAACATTATACAGCAGGATGAGGTCAAAAATGTCACAAAAACGTCATGCCGCGGAATGTTGTCAATAATGTCACAAAAACGTCATACTGCGGGATGATGTCAAAAATGTCACAACAATTTCATACCGCAGTATGAGGTCAAAAATGTCACAAAAACGTCATACTGCGGTATGAGGTCAAAACTTGCACAAAAAGGTCAAAAATGTCGAAAAACGTCATATCGCGGGATGAGGTCAAAAATGTCACAAAAACGTCATAACGCGGTATGAGGTGAAAAACGTCACAAAGACGTCATACCGCGGTATGAGGTCAAAAATGTCACAAAAGCGTCATACCGTGGTATGAGGTCAAAAATGTCACAAAAACGTTATACCACGGTATGAGGTCAGAAATATCACAAAAAGGACAAAAATGTCACAAAAACGTCATACCGCGGAATGATGTCAAAAATTTCACAAAAATGTCAAAAATGTCACAGAAACGTTATACCGTGGTATGAGGTTAAAAATGTCACAAATGTCACAAAAACGTCATACCGCGGTATGAGGTCAAAAATGTCACAACAATTTCATACCGCAGTATGAGGTCAAAAATGTCACAAAAACGTCATACCACGGCATGAGGTAAAAAATGTCACAACAATTTCATACCGCAGTATGAGGTCAAAAATGTCACAAAAACGTCATACCACGGTATGAGGTCAAAAATGTCACAAAAGCGTCATACCGCGGTATGAGGTCAAAAATGTCACAAATACGTTATACCACGGTATGAGGTCAGAAATATCACAAAAAGGATAAAAATGTCACAAAAACGTCATTCCGTGGTATGAGGTCAAAAATGTCACAAAAACGTCATACCGCGGTGTGATCTAAAAAATGTCACAAAAACGTCATACCGTGGTATGAGGTCAAAAATATCACAAAAACGTCATACCGCGGGATGATGTCAAAAATTTCACAAAAATGTCATACCGCAGGATGATGTCAAAAATGTCACAAAAATTTCATACCGCGGTTTGAGGTCAAAAATGTCACAAAAACGTCATACCGCGGGATGAGGTCAAAAATGTCACAAAAAAGTTATACCACGGTATGACGTTTTTGTGACATTTTTGTCCTTTTTGTGATATTTCTGACCTCATACCGTGGTATGAGTTCAAAAATGTCACAAAAACGTCATACCGCGGTGTGATCTAAAAAATGTCACAAAAACGTCATACCGTGGTATGAGGTCAAAAATGTCACAAAAACGTCATACCGCGGTATGATCTAAAAATTGTCACATAAACGTCATACTGCGGTATGAGGTCAAAACTTGCACAAAAAGGTCAAAAATGTCGAAAAACGTTATTCCGCGGGATGAGGTCAAAACTGTCACAAATACGTCATACTGCGGGATGAGGTCAAAAATGTCACAAAAACGTTTTACCACGGTATGAGGTCAGAAATATCACAAAAAGGACAAAAATGTCACAAAAACGTCATACCACGGTATGAGGTCAAAAAGGTCACGAAAACGTCATACCGCGGTATGAGGTCAAAAATGTCACAAAAACGTAATTCCGCGGAATGAGGTCAAAAATGTCATAAAAACGTCATACCGCGGTATGATGTCAAAAATTTCACAAGAACATTGTACAGCGGGATGAGGTCAAAAATGTCACAAAAACGTCATACCGCGGGATGATGTCAAAAATGTCACAAAATCGTCATACCGCGGGATGATGTCAAAAATGTCACAAAAATGTCTCAAAAACATCACACCACGGTATGAGGTCAAAAATTTCACAAAAACGTCATACCGCGGTATGAGGTCAAAATTGTCACATAAACGTCATACTGCGGAATGATGTCAATAATGTCAGAAAAAGGTAAAAAATGTCACAAAAACGTCATACATCGGTATGAGGTCAATACTTGCACAAAAAGGTCAAAAATGTCGAAAAACGTCAAAACGCGGTATGAGGTGAAAAACGTCACAAAAGTCACAAAAACGTCATATCGCGGAATGATGTCAAAAATTTCACAAAAAAGTCATTCCGCGGGATGATGTCAAAAATGTCACAAAAACGTCATACAGCGGTATGAGGTCAAAAAGGTCACGAAAACGTCATACCGCGGTATGAGGTCAAAAATGTCACAAAAACTTTATTCCGCGGTATGAGGTCAAAAATGTCACAAAAACTTTATTCCGCGGGATGAGGTCAAAAATGTCACAAAAACGTCATACCGCGGGATGATGTCAAAAATTTCACAAAAAAGTCATACCGCAGGATGATGTCAAAAATGTCACAAAAATTTCATACCGCGGTTTGAGGTCAAAAATGTCACAAAAACGTCATACCGCGGAATCATGTCAAAGATGTCACAAAAAGGTCAAAAATGTCACAAAAACGTTACACCGCGGAATGAGGTCAAAAATGTCACAAAAACGTCATACCACGGCATCAAATCAAATATGTCATAAAAAGGTCAAAAATGATACAAAAACGTCATACCGCGGAATGAGGTCAAAAATGATACAAAAAGGTAAAAAATTTCACAAAAAAGTCATACAGCGGTATGAGGTCAAAACTTGCACAAAAAGGTCAAAAATGTCGAAAAAACGTTATACCGCGGTATGAGGTCAAAAATGTCACAAAAACGTCATTCCACGGGATCATATCAAAAATGTCATAAAAAGGTCAAAAATGTCTCAAAAACATATCGCGGGATGAGGTCAAAAATCTTACAAAAACGTCATACCGCGGAATGAGGTCAAAAATGTTCCAAAAAGTTCAAAAATGTCTAAAAAAAGTCATAAAGCGGTATGAAGTCAAAAATGTCACAAAAACGTCATACCGCGGTAGGAGGTCAAAAATGTCACAAAAACGTCATTCCGCGGTATGAGGTCAAAAACGTCACAAAAAGGTAAAAAATGTCACAAAAAGGTCATAAATGTCACATAGAAGTCATACCGCCGTATGAGGTCAAATATGTCACAAAAACGTCAGACCGCGGTATGAGGTCAAAAACGTCACAAAAACGTCAAACCGCGGTCTGAGGTCAAAAACGTCACAAAAAGGTAAAAAATGTCACAAAAACGTCATACCGTGTGATGAGGTCAAAAATGTCACGAAAACATCATACCGCGGAATGAGGTCAAAAATGTAACAAAAATTTCATACCGCGGTATGAGGTCAAAAATGTCACGAAAATTTCATACCGCGGTATGAGGTCAAAAATTTCAGAAAAACGTCATACCGCGGTCGGAGGTCAAAAATTTCACAAAAACGTATTACGGCGGTATGAGGTCAAAAATGTCACAAAAAGGTGAAACCGCGGAATGAGGTCAAAAATGTCACATAAAAGTCACATCGCGGGAAGATGTCAAAAATACCTCAAAAACGTCACACAGCGGGATGATGTCAAAAATGTCACAAAAACGTCATAACGCGGGATGAGGTCAGAAATGTCACAAAAAGGTCAAAAATGTCTCAAAAACGTCATACCGAGGTATGAGGTCAAAAATTTCACAAAAACGGCATACCGCGGTATGAGGTCAAAAATGTCACATAAACGTCATACTGCGGAATGATGTCAAAAATGTCACAAAAAGGTCAAAAATGTCACAAAAACGTCAAAAATGTCGCGAAAACGTCATACCGCGGTATGAGGTAAAAAATTTCACAAAAACGGCATACCGCGGTATGAGGTCAGAAATGTCACATAAACGTCATACTGCGGAATGATGTCAAAAATGTCACAATAAGGTCAAAAATGTCACATAAACGTCAAACTTCGGAATAATGTCAAAAATGTCACAAAAAGGTCAAAAATGTCACAACAACGTCATACCGCAGTATGAGGTCAAAAATGTCACAAAAGCGTCATACCGCGGTATGAGGTCAAAAATGTCACAAAAACGTTATACCACGGTATGAGGTCAGAAATATCACATAAAGGACAAAAATGTCACAAAAACGTCATACCGCGGTATGAGGTCAAAACGGTCACGAAAACGTCATTCCGCGGTATGATGTCAAAAATGTCACACAAACGTTTTTCCGCGGGATGAGGTCAAAAATGTCACAAAAACGTCATACCGCGGTATGATATAAAAAATTTCACAGGAACATTATACAGCGGGATGAGGTCAAAAATGTCACAAAAACGTCATACCGCTGTATTGGGTAAAAATGTCACAAAATCGTCATACCGCGGGATGATGTCAAAAATGTCACAAAAAGGTCAAAAATGTCTCAAAAACATCACACCGCGGTATGAGGTCAAAAATTTCACAAAAACGTCATACCGCGGTATGAGGTCAAAATTGTCACATAAATGTCATACTGCGGAATGATGTCAAAAATGTCACAAAAAGGTCAAAAATGTCACAAGAACGTCAAAACGCGGTATGAGGTGAAAAACGTCACAAAAGTGACAAAAACGTCATACCGCGGAACGATGTCAAAAATTTCACAAAAAAGTAATTCCGCGGGATGATGTCAAAAATGTCACAAAAACGTCATACCACGGGATCATATCAAATATGTCATAAAAACGTCAAAAATGATACAAAAACGTCATACGCGGAATGAGGTCAAAAATGTTCCAAAAAGGTCAAAAATGTCACAAAAACGTCATACCGCGGAATCATGTCAAAAATGTCACAAAAAGGTCAAAAATGTCACAAAACATTATACTGCGGTATGAGGTCAAAAATGTCACAAACGTTATACCGCGGTATGAGGTCAAAAATGTCACAAAAACGTCATACCACGGGATCATATCAAAAATGTCATAAAAAGGTCAAAAATGTCTCAAAAACGTAATATCGCGGGATGAGATCAAAAATTTTACAAAAACGTCATACCGCGGAATGAGGTCAAAAACGTCACAAAAAGGTCAAAAATGTCACAAAAACGTCAAACCGCGGTATGAGGTCAAAAATGTCCCATAAATGTCATTCTGCGGAATGATCTCAAAAATGTCACAAAAAGGTCAAAAATGTCACATAAACGTCATATTGCGAGATGAGGTCAAAAATGTCACAAAAAGGTCAAAAATGTCTCGAAAACGTCATACCGCGGTATGAGTTAAAAAATTTCACAAAAACGTCATACCGCGGTATGAAGTCAAAAATGTCACGAAAACGTCATACCGCGGTATGAGGTCAAAAATGTCACAAAAATTCCAGAAGATCAAAAATGTCAGAAAAAGGTCATACCGCGGAATGTCATCAAAAATGTCAGAAAAAGGTAAAAATTTCTCAAAAACGTCATTCCGCGGGATGAGGTAAAAAATGTCACAAAAACGTCATACCGCGGAATGAGGTCAAAAATGTTCCAAAAAGGTCAAAAATGTTACAAAAAAGTCATAAAGCGGTATGAGGTCATAAATGTCACGAAAACGTCATACCGCGGTATCAGGTCAAAAATGTCACAAAAATTTCAGAAGGTCAAAAATGTCAGAAAAAGGTCATACTGCGGGATGAGGTCAAAAATGTCACAAAAGCGTCATACGGCGGGATGATATCAAAGATGTCACAAAAACGTCATATCGCGAGATGAGGTCAAAAATGTCACAAAAAGGTCAAAAATGTCTCAAAAACGTCATTCCGCGGTATGAGGTCAAAAATGTCACAAAAACGTCATACCACGGGATGAGGTCAAAAATGTCACAAAAACGTCATAGCGCGGAATGACGTCAAAAATGTTCCAAAAAGGTAAAAAATGTCACAAAAAAGTCATAAAGCGGAATGAAGTAAAAAATGTCACAAAAGCGTCATCACACGGCATGTGGTTCAAAAACGTCATAAAAAGGCCAAAAATGTCGCAAAAAGGTCAAAAATGTCACATAAAAGTCATACCGCGGTATGAGGTCAAGAATGTCACAAAAACGTCATACCGCGGCATGTGTTCAAAAATGTCACAAAAATTTCAGAATGTCAAAAATGTCAGAAAAAGATCATACCGCGGGATGTCAAAAATTTCACAAAAACGTCATACAGCGGAATGTTGTCAAAACTGTCACAAAAAGGTCAAAAATGTATCAAAAACGTCATTCTGCGGTATGAGGTCAAAAATATCACAAATACGTCATACCGCGGGATGAGGTCAAAAATGTCACAAAAACGTCATACCGCGGGATGAGGTCAAAAATGTCACAAAATGGTCATACCGCTGTATGAGGTCAAAAATGTCACAAAAACGTCATACCGCGGAATCATGTCAAAAATGTCACAAAAACGTCATACCGCGGGATGAGGTCAAAAATGTCACAAAATGGTCATACCGCTGTATGAGGTCAAAAATGTCACAAAAACGTAATACCGCGGAATGATGTCAAAAATTTCACAAAAAAGTAATTCCGCGGGATGATGTCAAAAATGTCACAAAAACGTCACACCACGGGATCATATCAAATATGTCATGAAAAGGTCAAAAATGATACAAAAACGTCATACCGCGGAATGAGGTCAAAAATGTTCCAAAAAGGTCAAAAATTTCACAAAAAAGTCATACCGCGGGATGATGTCAAATATGTCACAAAAACGTCATACCACGGGATCATATCAAAAATGTCATAAAAAGGTCAAAAATGTCTCAAAAACGTCATACCGCGGAATGAGGTCAAAAATGTCCCAAAAAGTTCAAAAATGTCAAAAAAAAGTCATAAAGCGGTATAAAGTCAAAAATGTCACAAAAACGTCATACCGCGGTAGGAGGTCAAAAACGTTACAAAAAGGTCAAAAGTGTCACAAAAAGGTCAAAAATGTCACAGAAAAGTCATACCGCGGTATGAGGTCAAAAATGTCACAAAATGGTCATACCGCTGTATGAGGTCAAAAATGTCACAAAAACGTCATACCGCGGAATCATGTCAAAAATGTCACAAAAAGGTCAAAAATGTCACAAAACATTATACTGCGGTATGAGGTCAAAAATGTCACAAACGTTATACCGCGGTATGAGGTCAAAAATATCACAAAAACGTCATACCGCGGGATCATGTCAAAGATGTCATAAAAAGGTCAAAAATGTCACAAAAACATCACATCGCGGGATGACGTAAAAAACGTCACAAAAACGTCATACCGCGGTATGAGGTCAAAAACGTCACAATAGTCACAAAAACGTCATACCGCGGTATGATGTCAAAAATGTCGCAAAAACGTCATACCGCGGGATTAGGTCAAAAATGTCACAAAAATGTCATACGGCGGGATGATGTCAAAAATTTCAATAAAAGGTCAAAAATATCACAAAAACGTCATACCGCGGGATGAGGTCAAAAATGTCACAGAAAAATCATGAAGCGGTATGAAGTCAAAAATATCACAAAAACGTCATAACGCGGTATCAGGTCAAAAACGTCACAAAAAGGTCAAAAATGTCACAAAAAGGTCAAAAATGTCACATAAAAGTCATACCGCGGTATGAGGTCAAAAATGTCACAAAAACGTCATACCGCAGTATGAGGTCAAAAACGTCACAAAAACGTCAAACCGCGGTATGTGGTCAAAAACGTCACAAAAAGGTCAAAAATGTCACAAAAACGTCATACCGTGGGATGAGGTCAAAAATGTCACGAAAATTTCATACCGCGGTATGAGGTCAAAAATTTCAGAAAAAGATCATCCCGCGGGATGAGGTCAAAAATTTCACAAAAACGTATTACGGCGGTATGAGGTCAAAAATGTCACAAAAAGGTGAAACCGCGGAATGAGGTCAAAAATGTCACATAAAAGTCACACCGCGGGATGATGTCAAAAATGCCTCAAAAACGTCACACAGCGGGATGATGTCAAAAATGTCACAAAAACGTCATAACGCGGGATGAGGTCAGAAATGTCACAAAAAGTTCAAAAATGTCTCAAAAACGTCATACCGAGGTATGAGGTCAAAAATTTCACAAACACGGCATACCGCGGTATGAGGTCAAAAATGTCACATAAACATCATACTGCGGAATGATGTCAAAAATGTCACAAAAAGGTCAAAAATGTCACAAAAACGTCATACCGCGGTATGAGGTCAAAAATGTCGCGAAAACGTCATACCGCGGTATGAGGTCAGAAATGTCACATAAACGTCATACTGCGGAATGATGTCAAAAATGTCACAAAAAGGTCAAAAATGTCACATAAACGTCAAACTTCGGATAATGTCAAAAATGTCACAAAAAGGTCAAAAATGTCACAACAACGTCATACCGCAGTATGAGGTCAAAAATGTCACAAAAGCGTCATACCGCGGTATGAGGTCAAAACGGTCACGAAAACGTCATTCCGCGGTATGATGTCAAAAATGTCACAAAAACGTTATTCCGCGGGATGAGGTCAAAAATGTCACAAAAACGTCATACCGCGGTATGATATAAAAAATTTCACAAGAACATTATACAGCGGGATGAGGTCAAAAATGTCACAAAAACGTCATACCGCTGTATTGGGTAAAAATGTCACAAAATCGTCATACCACGGGATGATGTCAAAAATGTCACAAAAAGGTCAAAAATGTCTCAAAAACATCACACCGCGGTATGAGGTCAAAAATTTCACAAAAACGTCATACCGCGATATGAGGTCAAAATTGTCACATAAACGTCATACTGCGGAATGATGTCAAAAATGTCACAAAAAGGTCAAAAATGTCACAAGAACGTCAAAACGCGGTATGAGGTGAAAAACGTCACAAAAGTGACAAAAACGTCATACCGCGGAACGATGTCAAAAATTTCACAAAAAAGTAATTCCGCGGGATGATGTCAAAAATGTCACAAAAACGTCATACCACGGGATCATATCAAATATGTCATAAAAACGTCAAAAATGATACAAAAACGTCATACGCGGAATGAGGTCAAAAATGTTCCAAAAAGGTCAAAAATGTCACAAAAACGTCATACCGCGGAATCATGTCAAAAATGTCACACAAAGGTCAAAAATGTTACAAAAACGTCATACCGCGGAATGAGGTCAAAAATGTCACAAATAGGTCAAAAATGTCTAAAAAACGTTATACCGCGGTATGAGGTCAAAAATGTCACAAAAACGTCATACCACGGGATCATATCAAAAATGTCATAAAAAGGTCAAAAATGTCTCAAAAACGTAATATCGCGGGATGAGATCAAAAATTTTACAAAAACGTCATACCGCGGAATGAGGTCAAAAACGTCACAAAAAGGTCAAAAATGTCACAAAAACGTCAAACCGCGGTATGAGGTCAAAAATGTCCCATAAATGTCATTCTGTGGAATGATCTCAAAAATGTCACAAAAAGGTCAAAAATGTCACATAAACGTCATATTGCGAGATGAGGTCAAAAATGTCACAAAAAGGTCAAAAATGTCTCGAAAACGTTATACCGCGGTATGAGTTAAAAAATTTCACAAAAACGTCATACCGCGGTATGAAGTCAAAAATGTCACGAAAACGTCATACCGCGGTATGAGGTCAAAAATGTCACAAAAATTCCAGAAGATCAAAAATGTCAGAAAAAGGTCATACCGCGGAATGTCATCAAAAATGTCACAAAAAGGTAAAAATTTCTCAAAAACGTCATTCCGCGGGATGAGGTAAAAAATGTCACAAAAACGTCATACCGCGGAATGAGGTCAAAAATGTTCCAAAAAGGTCAAAAATGTTACAAAAAAGTCATAAAGCGGTATGAGGTCATAAATGTCACGAAAACGTCATACCGCGGTATCAGGTCAAAAATGTCACAAAAATTTCAGAAGGTCAAAAATGTCAGAAAAAGGTCATACTGCGGGATGAGGTCAAAAATGTCACAAAAGCGTCATACGGCGGGATGATATCAAAGATGTCACAAAAACGTCATATCGCGAGATGAGGTCAAAAATGTCACAAAAAGGTCAAAAATGTCTCAAAAACGTCATTCCGCGGTATGAGGTCAAAAATGTCACAAAAACGTCATACCACGGGATGAGGTCAAAAATGTCACAAAAACGTCATAGCGCGGAATGACGTCAAAAATGTTCCAAAAAGGTAAAAAATGTCACAAAAAAGTCATAAAGCGGAATGAAGTAAAAAATGTCACAAAAGCGTCATCACACGGCATGTGGTTCAAAAACGTCATAAAAAGGCCAAAAATGTCGCAAAAAGGTCAAAAATGTCACATAAAAGTCATACCGCGGTATGAGGTCAAGAATGTCACAAAAACGTCATACCGCGGCATGAGTTCAAAAATGTCACAAAAATTTCAGAATGTCAAAAATGTCAGAAAAAGATCATACCGCGGGATGTCAAAAATTTCACAAAAACGTCATACAGCGGAATGTTGTCAAAACTGTCACAAAAAGGTCAAAAATATCACAAAAACGTCATACCGCGGGATGAGGTCAAAAATGTCACAAAAACGTCATACCGCGGGATGAGGTCAAAAATGTCACAAAATGGTCATACCGCTGTATGAGGTCAAAAATGTCACAAAAACGTCATACCGCGGAATCATGTCAAAAATGTCACAAAAACGTCATGCCGCGGGATGAGGTCAAAAATGTCACAAAATGGTCATACCGCTGTATGAGGTCAAAAATGTCACAAAAACGTCATACCGCGGAATGATGTCAAAAATTTCACAAAAAGGAATTCCGCGGGATGATGTCAAAAATGTCACAAAAACGTCACACCACGGGATCATATCAAATATGTCATGAAAAGGTCAAAAATGATACAAAAACGTCATACCGCGGAATGAGGTCAAAAATGTTCCAAAAAGGTCAAAAATTTCACAAAAAACTCATACCGCGGGATGATGTCAAAAATGTCACAAAAACGTCATACCACGGGATCATATCAAAAATGTCATAAAAAGGTCAAAAATGTCTCAAAAACGTCATACCGCGGAATGAGGTCAAAAATGTTCCAAAAAGTTCAAAAATGTCAAAAAAAAGTCATAAAGCGGTATGAAGTCAAAAATGTCACAAAAACGTCATACCGCGGTAGGAGGTCAAAAACGTTACAAAAAGGTCAAAAGTGTCACAAAAAGGTCAAAAATGTCAAATAAAAGTCATACCGCGGTATGAGGTCAAAAATGTAACAAAATGGTCATACCGCTGTATGAGGTCAAAAATGTCACAAAAACGTCATACCGCGGAATCATGTCAAAAATGTCACAAAAAGGTCAAAAATGTCACAAAACATTATACTGCGGTATGAGGTCAAAAATGTCACAAACGTTATACCGCGGTATGAGGTCAAAAATGTCACAAAAACGTCATCCCGCCGGATCATGTCAAAGATGTCATAAAAAGGTCAAAAATGTCACAAAAACATCACATCGCGGGATGACGTAAAAAACGTCACAAAAACGTCATACCGCGGTATGAGGTCAAAAACGTCACAATAGTCACAAAAACGTCATACCGCGGTATGAGGTCAAAAATGTCGCAAAAACGTCATTCCGCGGGATTAGGTCAAAAATGTCACAAAAATGTCATACGGCGGGATGATGTCAAAAATTTAAATAAAAGGTCAAAAATATCACAAAAACGTCATACCGCGGGATGAGGTCAAAAATGTCACAGAAAATTCATGAAGCGGTATGAAGTCAAAAATATCACAAAAACGTCATAACGCGGTATCAGGTCAAAAACGTCACAAAAAGGTCAAAAATGTCACAAAAAGGTCAAAAATGTCACATAAAAGTCATACCGCGGTATCAGGTCAAAAATGTCACAAAAACGTCATACCGCAGTATGAGGTCAAAAACGTCACAAAAAGGTCAAAAATGTCACAAAAACGTCATACCGTGGGATGAGGTCAAAAATGTCACGAAAACATCATACCGCGGAATGAGGTTAAAAATGTCACAAAAATTTCATGCCGCGGTATGAGGTCAAAAATTTCAGAAAAAGGTCATCCCGCGGGATGAGGTCAAAAATTTCACAAAAACGTATTACGGCGGTATGAGGTCAAAAATGTCACAAAAAGGTGAAACCGCGGAATGAGGTCAAAAATGTCACATAAAAGTCACACTGCGGGATGATGTCAAAAATGCCTCAAAAACGTCACACAGCGGGATGATGTCGAAAATGTCACAAAAACGGCATACCACGGTATGAGGTCAAAAATGTCACATAAACGTCATACTGCGGAATGATGTCAAAAATGTCACAAAAAGGTCAAAAATGTCACAAAAACGTCATACCGCTGTATGAGGTCAAAAATGTCGCGAAAACGTCATACCGCGGTATGAGGTAAAAAATTTCACAAAAACGGCATACCGTGGTATGAGGTCAAAAATGTCACATAAACGTCATACTGCGGAATGATTTCAAAAATGTCACAAAAAGGTCAAAAATGTCACATAAACGTCATAAAGCGGTAAGAAGTAAAAAATGTCACACATACGTCATACCGCGGTCTGAGGTCAAAAACGTCACAAAATGGTCAAAAATGTCACAAAAACTTCAAACCGCGGTATGAGGTCAAAAATGTCACATAAATGTCATTCTGCGGAATGATGTCAAAAATGTCACAAAAAGGTCAAAAATGTCACATAAACATCATATCGCGAGATGAGGTCAAAAATGTCACAAAAACGTCAAAAACGTCATACCGCGGGATGATGTCAAAAATCTCACAAAAATTTCATACCGCGGAATGAGGTCAAAAATGTCACAAAAAGGTCAAAAATGTCACAATAACGTCATACCGCGGTATGAGGTCAAAAATGTCGCGAAAACGTCATACCGCGGTATGAGGTAAAAAATTTCACAAAAACGGCATACCGCGGTATGAGGTCAAAAATGTCACATAAACGTCATACTGCGGAATGATGTCAAAAATGTCACAAAAAGGTCAAAAATGTCACATAAACGTCATAAAGCGGTAAGAAGTAAAAAATGTCACAAATACGTCATCCCGCGGTCTGAGGTCAAAAACGTCACAAAAAGGTCAAAAATGTCAGAAAAACGTCATACCGCGGTATGAGGTCAAAACTTGCACAAAAAGGTCAAAAATGTCGAAAAACGTCATATAGCGGGATGAGGTCAAAAATGTCAGAAAAACGTCATACCGTGGTATGAGGTCAAAAATGTCACAAAAGGATCAAAAATGTCACAAAAACGTCATACCGCGGGATGAGGTCAAAAAAGTCATAAAAACGTCATACCGCGGTTTGAGGTCAAAAATGTCACAAAAACGTCATACCGCGGGATGAGGTCAAAAATGTCACAAAAAAGTTATACCACGGTATGACGTTTTTGTGACATTTTTGTCCTTTTTGTGATATTTCTGACCTCATACCGTGGTATGAGTTCAAAAATGTCACAAAAACGTCATACCGCGGTGTGATCTAAAAAATGTCACAAAAACGTCATACCGTGGTATGAGGTCAAAAATGTCACAAAAACGTCATACCGCGGTATGATCTAAAAATTGTCACATAAACGTCATACTGCGGTATGAGGTCAAAACTTGCACAAAAAGGTCAAAAATGTCGAAAAACGTTATTCCGCGAGATGAGGTCAAAACTGTCACAAATACGTCATACTGCGGGATGAGGTCAAAAATGTCACAAAAACGTTTTACCACGGAATGAGGTCAGAAATATCACAAAAAGGACAAAAATGTCACAAAAACGTCATACCACGGTATGAGGTCAAAAAGGTCACGAAAACGTCATACCGCGGTATGAGGTCAAAAATGTCACAAAAACGTAATTCCGCGGAATGAGGTCAAAAATGTCACAAAAACGTCATACCGCGGTATGATGTCAAAAATTTCACAAGAACATTGTACAGCGGGATGAGGTCAAAAATGTCACAAAAACGTCATACCGCGGGATGATGTCAAAAATGTCACAAAATCGTCATACCGCGGGATGATGTCAAAAATGTCACAAAAATGTCTCAAAAACATCTCACCACGGTATGAGGTCAAAAATTTCACAAAAACGTCATACCGCGGTATGAGGTCAGTACTTGCACAAAAAGGTCAAAAATGTCGAAAAACGTCAAAACGCGGTATGAGGTGAGAAACGTCACAAAAGTCACAAAAACGTCATATCGCGGAATGATGTTAAAAATTTCACAAAAAAGTCATTCCGCGGGATGATGTCAAAAATGTCACAAAAACGTCATACAGCGGTATGAGGTCAAAAAGGTCACGAAAACGTCATACCGCGGTATGAGGTCAAAAATGTCAGAAAAAGGTAAAAAATTTCACAAAAACGTCATACATCGGTATGAGGTCAATACTTGCACAAAAAGGTCAAAAATGTCGAAAAACGTCAAAACGCGGTATGAGGTGAAAAACGTCACAAAAGTCACAAAAAGGTCATATCGCGGAATGATGTCAAAAATTTCACAAAAAAGTCATTCCGCGGGATGATGTCAAAAATGTCACAAAAACGTCATACAGCGGTATGAGGTCAAAAAGGTCACGAAAACGTCATACCGCGGTATGAGGTCAAAAATGTCACAAAAACTTTATTCCGCGGTATGAGGTCAAAAATGTCACAAAAACTTTATTCCGCGGGATGAGGTCAAAAATGTCACAAAAACGTCATACCGCGGGATGATGTCAAAAATTTCACAAAAAAGTCATACCGCAGGATGATGTCAAAAATGTCACAAAAATTTCATACCGCGGTTTGAGGTCAAAAATGTCACAAAAACGTCATACCGCGGAATCATGTCAAAGATGTCACAAAAAGGTCAAAAATGTCACAAAAACGTTACACCGCGGAATGAGGTCAAAAATGTCACAAAAACGTCATACCACGGCATCAAATCAAATATGTCATAAAAAGGTCAAAAATGATACAAAAACGTCATACCGCGGAATGAGGTCAAAAATGTTCCAAAAAGGTAAAAAATTTCACAAAAAAGTCATACAGCGGTATGAGGTCAAAACTTGCACAAGAAGGTCAAAAATGTCGAAAAAACGTTATACCGCGGTATGAGGTCAAAAATGTCACAAAAACGTCATACCACGGGATCATATCAAAAATGTCATAAAAAGGTCAAAAATGTCTCAAAAACATATCGCGGGATGAGGTCAAAAATCTTACAAAAACGTCATACCGCGGAATGAGGTCAAAAATGTTCCAAAAAGTTCAAAAATGTCTAAAAAAAGTCATAAAGCGGTATGAAGTCAAAAATGTCACAAAAACGTCATACCGCGGTAGGAGGTCAAAAATGTCACAAAAACGTCATTCCGCGGTATGAGGTCAAAAACGTCACAAAAAGGTAAAAAATGTCACAAAAAGGTCATAAATGTCACATAGAAGTCATACCGCCGTATGAGGTCAAATATGTCACAAAAACGTCAGACCGCGGTATGAGGTCAAAAACGTCACAAAAACGTCAAACCGCGGTCTGAGGTCAAAAACGTCACAAAAAGGTAAAAAATGTCACAAAAACGTCATACCGTGTGATGAGGTCAAAAATGTCACGAAAACATCATACCGCGGAATGAGGTCAAAAATGTAACAAAAATTTCATACCGCGGTAGGAGGTCAAAAATGTCACGAAAATTTCATACCGCGGTATGAGGTCAAAAATTTCAGAAAAAGATCATCCCGCGGGATGAGGTCAAAAATTTCACAAAAACGTATTACGGCGGTATGAGGTCAAAAATGTCACAAAAAGGTGAAACCGCGGAATGAGGTCAAAAATGTCACATAAAAGTCACATCGCGGGAAGATGTCAAAAATTTCACAAAAACGGCATACCGCGGTATGAGGTCAAAAATGTCACATAAACGTCATACTGCGGAATGATGTCAAAAATGTCACAAAAAGGTCAAAAATGTCACAAAAACGTCAAAAATGTCGCGAAAACGTCATACCGCGGTATGAGGTAAAAAATTTCACAAAAACGGCATACCGCGGTATGAGGTCAGAAATGTCACATAAACGTCATACTGCGGAATGATGTCAAAAATGTTACAAAAAGGTCAAAAATGTCACATAAACGCCAAACTTCGAATAATGTCAAAAATGTCACAAAGGTCAAAATAAACATAACAACGCCATACCGCAGTATGAGGTCAAAAATAAGTCACAAAAAGCGCTATACCGCCGGTATGAGGTCAAAAATGTCACAAAAACGTTATACCACGGTATGAGGTCAGAAATATCACAAAAGGACAAAATGTCACAAAAACGCCATACCGCTGCATGAGGTCAAAACGAATACGGAAAACGCTATTCCGCGGTATGATGTCAAAAATGTCACAAAAACGTTATTCGCGGGATGAGGTCAAAAATGTCACAAAACGCCATACCGCTGTATGATATAAAAAATTTCAATAAGAACATTATACAGCGGGATGAGGTCAAAAATGTCACAAAAACGTCATACCGCTGTATTGGGTAAAAATGTCACAAAATCGTCATACCGCGGGATGATGTCAAAAATGTCACAAAAAGGTCAAAAATGTCACAAAAACGTCATACCGCTGTATTGGGTAAAAATGTCACAAAATCGTCATACCGCGGGATGATGTCAAAAATGTCACATAAATGTCATACTGCGGAATGATGTCAAAAATGTCACAAAAAGGTCAAAAATGTCACAAGAACGTCAAAACGCGGTATGAGGTGAAAAACGTCACAAAAGTGACAAAAACGTCATACCGCGGAACGATGTCAAAAATTTCACAAAAAAGTAATTCCGCGGGATGATGTCAAAAATGTCACAAAAACGTCATACCACGGGATCATATCAAATATGTCATAAAAAGGTCAAAAATGATACAAAAACGTCATACGCGGAATGAGGTCAAAAATGTTCCAAAAAGGTCAAAAATTTCACAAAAAAGTCATACCGCGGGATGATGTCAAAAATGTCACAAAAATTTCATACCGCGGTATGAGGTCAAAAATGTCACAAAAACGTCATACCGCGGAATCATGTCAAAAATGTCACACAAAGGTCAAAAATGTTACAAAAACGTCATACCGCGGAATGAGGTCAAAAATGTCACAAATAGGTCAAAAATGTCTTAAAAAACGTTATACCGCGGTATGAGGTCAAAAATGTCACAAAAACGTCATACCACGGGATCATATCAAAAATGTCATAAAAAGGTCAAAAATGTCTCAAAAACGTAATATCGCGGGATGAGATCAAAAATTTTACAAAAACGTCATACCGCGGAATGAGGTCAAAAACGTCACAAAAAGGTCAAAAATGTCACAAAAACGTCAAACCGCGGTATGAGGTCAAAAATGTCACATAAATGTCATTCTGCGGAATGATCTCAAAAATGTCACAAAAAGGTCAAAAATGTCACATAAACGTCATATCGCGAGATGAGGTCAAAAATGTCACAAAAAGGTCAAAAATGTCTCGAAAACGTCATACCGCGGGATGAGTTAAAAAATTTCACAAAAACGTCATACCGCGGTATGAAGTCAAAAATGTCACGAAAACGTCATACCGCGGAATGAGGTCAAAAATGTCACAAAAATTCCAGAAGATCAAAAATGTCAGAAAAAGGTCATACCGCGGAATGTCATCAAAAATGTCACAAAAAGGTAAAAATTTCTCAAAAACGTCATTCCGCGGGATGAGGTATAAAATGTCACAAAAACGTCATACCGCGGAATGAGGTCAAAAATGTTCCAAAAAGGTCAAAAATGTTACAAAAAAGTCATAAAGCGGTATGAGGTCAAAAATGTCACGAAAACGTCATACCGCGGTATCAGGTCAAAAATGTCACAAAAATTTCAGAAGGTCAAAAATGTCAGAAAAAGTTCATACTGCGGGATGAGGTCAAAAATGTCACAAAAGCGTCATACGGCGGGATGATATCAAAGATGTCACAAAAACGTCATATCGCGAGATGAGGTAAAAAATGTCACAAAAACGTCATACCACGGGATGAGGTCAAAAATGTCACAAAAAGTCATACCGCGGAATGACGTCAAAAATGTTCCAAAAAGGTCAAAAATTTCACAAAAAAGTCATAAAGCGGTATGAAGTAAAAAATGTCACAAAAACGTCATCTCACGGCATGTGGTTCAAAAACGTCACAAAAAGCTCAAAAATGTCACAAAAAGGTCAAAAATGTCACATAAAAGTCATACCGCGGTATGAGGTCAAGAATGTCACAAAAACGTCATACCGCGGTATGAGGTCAAAAATGTCACAAAAATTTCAGAAGGTCAAAAATGTCACAAAAAGATCATACCGCGGGATGATGTCAAAAATTTCACAAAAACGTCATACAGCGGAATGTTGTCAAAACTGTCACAAAAAGGTCAAAAATGTATCAAAAACATCATTCCGCGGTATGAGGTCAAAAAGATCACAAAAACGTCATACCGCGGGATGAGGTCAAAAATGTCACAAAAACGTCATACCGCGGGATGAGGTCAAAAATGTCACAAAATGGTCATACCGCTGTATGAGGTCAAAAATGTCACAAAAACGTCATACCGCGAAATCATGTCAAAAATGTCACAAAAAGGTCAAAAATGTCACAAAACATTATACCGCGGTATGAGGTCAAAAATGTCACAAACGTTATACCGCGGTATGAGGTCAAAAATGTCACAAAAACGTCATTTCGCGGGATCATGTCAAAGATGTCATAAACAGGTCAAAAATGTCGAAAAACGTCACATCGCGGGATGACGTAAAAAACGTCACAAAAACGTCATACCGCGGTATGAGGTCAAAAACGTCACAATAGTCACAAAAACGTCATACCGCGGTATGAGGTCAAAAATGTCGCAAAAACGTCATACCGCGGGATTAGGTCAAAAATGTCACAAAAATGTCATACGGCGGGATGATGTCAAAAATTTCAATAAAAGGTCAAAAATATCACAAAAACGTCATAACGCGGTATCAGGTCAAAAACGTCACAAAAAGGCCAAAAATGTCACAAAAAGGTCAAAAATGTCAGATAAAAGTCATACCGCGGTATGAGGTCATACACGTCACAAAAAGGTCAAAAATGTAACAAAAGCGTCATACCGCGGGAGGAGGTCAAATTGTCACAAAAACGTCGTACAGCGGGATGTTGTCAAAAGTGTCACAAAAAGGTCAAAAATGTCACAAATACGTCATACCGCGGAATGTCGTCAAAAATGTCACAAAAAAGTCAAAAATGTCTCAAAAACGTCATTCCGCGGTATGAGGTAAAAAATGTCAAAAAAAGGTCAAAAATGTCGCAAAAACGTCATACCGCGTGATGGTCAAAAATGCCTCAAAAACGTCATTCCGCGGGATGTTGTCAAAAATGTCACAAAAAGGTCAAAAATGTCGCAAAAACGTCATACCGCGGTATGAAGTCAAAAATGTCACAAAAACGTCATACCGCGTGATGGTCAAAAATGCCTCAAAAACGTCATACCGCGGGATGAGGTCAAAAATGTCACAAAAACGTCATACGGCGGGATAATGTCAAAAATGTCACAAAAACGTCATACGGCGGGATAATGTCAAAAATGTCACAAAAACGTCATACTGCAGGATGAGGTCAAAAATGTCACAAAAACGTCAGATGAGGTCAAAAATGTCACAAAAATGTCAAACCACGGTATGAGGTCAAAAATCTCAGAAAAAGGTCATACCGTGGGATGAGGTCAAAAATTTCACAAAAGCGTTATCCCGCAGTATGAGGTCAAAAATGTCAAAAAAAGTCAAAAATGTCGCAAAAACGTCATACCGCGGTATAAGGTCAAAAGTGTCATAAAAACGTCATACTGCGTGATGAGGTCAAAAATGCCTCGAAAACGTCATACCGCTGGATGTTGTCAAAAATTTCACAAAAACGTCACATCGCAGGATGACGTCAAAAATGTCACAAAAACGTCATACCACGGTGTGAGGTCAAAAACGTCACAAAAGTCAAAAAAACGACATACCGTGGTATGAGGTCAAAAATTTCGCAAAAACGTCATACCGTGGGATGAGGTCAAAAATGTCACAAAAACGTCATTCGGCGGGATAATATCAAAAATGTCACAAAAATTTCCTACCGCGGAATGAAGTCAAAAATGTCACAAAAACGTCATACGGCGTTATGAGGTCAAAAACGCCACAAAAAGTTCAAAAATGTGGCAAAAACGTCATACCAAGGTATGAGGTCAAAAATGTTACAAAAACATCACACCGCGGGATGATGTCAAAAATGTCACAAAAGGGTCAAAAATGTCTCAAAAACGTGATCCTGCGGTATGAGGTCAAAAATGTTCCAAAAACATCAGACCGGAGGATGAGGTCAAAAATGTCACAAAAACGTCATACCGCGGTATGAGGTCAAAAATGTCGCGAAAATGTCATACCGCAGTATGAGGTCAAAAACGTCACAAGAGTCACGAAATGTTACAAAAACGTCATACGGCAGGATGATGTCAAAAATTTCAAAAAAACGTCATACCGCAGAATGTCGTCAAAAATGTCACAAAAAGGTCAAAAATGTCTCAAAATCGTCATTCCACGGTATGAGGTCAAAAATGTCACAAAAATGTCATACCGCGGGATGAGGTCAAAAATGTCACACAAACGTCATACCGCGGGATGAGGTCAAAAATGTCACAAAAACGTTATACCGCGTGATGAGGTCAAAAATGTCACAAAAAAGTAATACCGCGGTAAAAAGTCAAAAATGTCACAAAAACGTCATTCCGCGGTGTGAGGTCAAAAATGTCACAGAAAAGTCATACCGCGGTATGAGGTAAAAAATGTCACAAAAACGTCATACCGCGGAATCATGTCAGAAATGTCACAAAAAGGTCAAAAATGTCACAAAAACGTCATACCGCGGGATGAGGTAAAAAATATCACAAAAACGTCATACCGCGGTATGAGGTCAAAAATGTCACATAAACGTCATACTGCGGAATGCTGTCAAAAATGTCAAAAACGTCGTACGGTGGGATAATGTCAAAAATGTCACAAAAAGGTAAAAAATGTCACAAAAACAGCATACCACGGGATGATGTCAAAAAGGTCACAAAAACGTCACATCGCGGTATGAGGTCAAAAATGTCACAAAAACGTCATACCGCGGAATGAGGTCAAAAACGTCACAAAAGTCACAAAAACGTCAAACCGCGGAATGAGGTCAAAAATGTGGCAAAAACGTCATACCGCGGGATGAGGTAAAAAATGTCACAAAAACGTCATACGGCGGGATGATGTCAAAAATGTCACAAAAATTTCATACCTCGGAATGAGGTCAAAAATGTTCCAAAAAGGTCAAAAGTGTCACAAAAAAGTCATAAAGCGGTATGAAGTCAAAAATGTCACAAAAACGTCATACCGCGGTTTAATGTCAAAAATGTCACAAAAATTTTTGACCTCTTTTTCTGAGGTCAAAAATCTCAGAAAAAGGTCATCCCGCGGGATGATGTCAAAAATGTCACAAAAACGTTATACCGCGGTATGAGGTCAGAAATGTCACAAAAAGGTCAAAAATGTCGCAAAAACGTCATACCGCGGGATGAGGTCAAAAATGCCTAAAAAACGTCACACCGCTGGATGATGTCAAAAATGTCACAAAAAAGTCAAAAATTTCTCAAAAACGTGATACCGTGGGATGAGGTCAAAAATGTCACAAAAATGTCATTCCGTGGGATGAGGCCAAAAAAGTCACAAAAACGTCATATCGCGGGATGAGGTCAAAAATGTCACAAAATTTCATACCGCGGTATGAGGTCAAAAATGTCACAAAAAGGTAAAAAATGTCACAAAAACGTAATACAATGGTATGAGGTCAAAAATGTCACAAAAACGTCATACCGCAGTCTGAGGTCAAAAACGTCACAAAATGGTCAAAAATGTCACAAAAAGGTCAAAGATGTCACATAAAAGTCATACCGCGGTATGAGGTCAAAAATGTCGCAAAAATGTCATGCCGCGGTATGAGGTCAAAAATCACACAAAAACGTCATACCACGGTATGAGGTCAAAAATGTCACAAAAACGTCATACCGCAGTCTGAGGTCAAAAACGTCACAAAAAGGTCAAAAATGTCACATAAAAGCCATACCGCGGTATGAGGTAAAAGATGTCACAAAAAGGTCAAAAATGTCGCAAAAACGTCATACCGCGGAATCATGTCAAAACATGCACAAAAAGGTCAAAACTGTCGCAAAAACGTTATACCGCGGAATGATGTCAAAAATGTCAAAAAAACGTCTTTCCGCGGGATGAGGTCAAAAATGTCACAAAAACGTCATATCGCGGGATGTGGTCAAAAATGTCACAAAAACATCATACCGCGGTATGAGGTCAAAAATGTGAAAAAAACATCATACCGCGGTATGAGGTCAAAAACGTCACAAAAGTCACAAAAACGTCATAACGCGGCATGAGGTCAAAAACGTCACAAAAAGGTCAAAAATGTCACAAAAAGGTCAAAAATGTCTCAAAAACGTCACACCGCGGTATGAGGTCAAAAATTTCACAAAAACGTCATACCGCGGTATGAGGTCAAACTTGTCACATAAACGTCATACTGCGGAAAGATGTCAAAAATGTCACAAAAAGGTAAAAAATGTCACAAAAACTTCATACAGCGGTATGAGGTCAAAACTTGCACAAAAAGGTCAAAAATGTCGAAAAACGTCATATCGCGGGATGAGGTCAAAAATGTCACAAAAATGTCAAAACGCGGTATGAGGTGAAAAACGTCACAAAAGTCACAAAAACGTCAAAATAAGGTCAAAAATGTCGCAAATACGTCATACCGCGGTATGAGGTCAAAAATGTCACAAAAACCTCATATCGCGGAATTATGTCAAAAATTTCACAAAAAAGTCGGTCCGCGGCATGAGGTCAAAAACGTCACAAAAAAGGTCAAAAACGTCACAAAAAGGTCAAAAATGTCACATAAAAGTCATACCGTGGTATGAGGTCAAAAACCTCACAAAAAAGTCAAAAATGTCACAAAAAGGTCATAAATGTCACATAAAAGTCACACCGCGGTTTGAGGTCAAAGATGTCGCAAAAACGTCATACCGCGGGATGAGGTCAAAAGTGTCACAAAAACGTCATTCGCCGGGATGATGTCAAAAGTGTCACAAAAATTTTCTACCGCGGTATGAGGTCAAAAATGCTTCAAAAACGTCACACCGCGGGATGATGTCAAAAATGTCACAAAAAGGTCACAAATGTCTCAAAAACGTGATACCGCGGTGAGGTCGAAAAAATCACAAAAACGTCATGCCACGGGATGAGGTCAAAAACGTCATACGGCGGGATAATGTCAGAAATGGCACAAAAAGGTAAAAAATGTCACAAAAACGGCATACCATGGTATGATGTCAAAAATGTCACAAAAACATCACATCGCGGGATGAGGTCAAAAATGTCACAAAAACGTCATACCGCGGTATGAGATCAAAAACGTCACAAAAGTCACAAAAACGTCAAACCGCGGAATGAGGTCAAAAATGTCGACAAAAACGTCATACCGCGGGATGAGGTCAAAAATGTCACAAAAACGTCATACGGCGGGATGATGTCAAAAATGTCACAAAAACGTCATACCGCGGAATCAAAAACGTCATACCGCGGTATGAGGTCAAAAATGTCACAAAAACGTCATACCGCGGTATGAGGTCAAAAATGTGAAAAAAACCTCATATCGCGGTATGAGTTCAAAAACATCACAAAAGTCACAAAAGCGTCATAACGCGGCATGAGGTCAAAAACGTCACAAAAAAGGTCAAAAACGTCACAAAAAGGTCAAAAATGTCACAAAAAAGTCATATAGCGGTATGAAGTCAAAAATGTCACAAAAACGTCATACCACGGTTTGATGTCAAAAATGTCACAAAAATTTTTGACCTCTTTTTCTGAGGTCAAAAATCTCAGAAAAAGGTCATCCCGCGGGATGATGTCAAAAATGTCACAAAAACGTTATACCCCGGTATGAGGTCAGAAACGTCACAAAAAGGTCAAAAATGTCGCAAAAACGTCATACCGCGGGATGAGGTCAAAAATTCCTCAAAAACGTCACACCGCGGGATGATGTCAAAAATGTCACAAAAAAGTCAAAAATTTCTCAAAAACGTGATACGGCGGGATGATGTCAAAAATGTCAGAAAAACGTAATACCGTGGGATGAGGTCAAATATGTCACAAAAACGTCATATCGCGGGATGAGGTCAAAAATGCCACAAAAAGGTCAAAAATGTCACAAAAACGTCATACCGCAGTCTGAGGTCAAAAACGTCACAAAATGGTCAAAAATGTCACAAAAAGGTCAAAAATGTCACATAAAAGTCATACCGCGGTATGACGTCAAAAATCACAGAAAAACGTCATACCACGGTATGAGGTCAAAAATGTCACAATAACGTCATACCGCGGTCTGAGGTCAAAAACGTCACAAACAGGTCAAAAATGTCACATAAAAGCCATACCGCAGTATGAGGTCAAAAATGTCACAAAAAGGTCAAAAATGTCGCAAAAACGTCATACCGCGGAATCATGTCAAAACATGCACAAAAAGGTCAAAACTGTCGCAAAAACGTTATACCGCGGAATGATGTCAAAAATGTCAAAAAAACGTCATTCCGCGGGATGAGTTCAAAAATTTCACAAAAACGTCATATCGCGGGATGTGGTCAAAAATGTCACAAAAACATCATACCGCGGTATGAGGTCAAAAATGTGAAAAAAACATCATACCGCGGTATGAGGTCAAAAACGTCACAAAAGTCACAAAATCGTCATAACGCGGCATGAGGTCAAAAATGTCACAAAAAGGTCAAAAATGTCACATAAAAGCCATGCCGCAGTATGAGGTCAAAAATGTCACAAAAAGATCAAAAATGTCGCAAAAACGTCATACCGCGGAATCATGTCAAAACATGCACAAAAAGGTCAAAACTGTCGCAAAAACGTTTTACCGCGGAATTATGTCAAAAATGTCAAAAAAACGTCATTCCGCGGGATGAGGTCAAAAATTTCACAAAAACGTCATATCGCTGGATGTGGTCAAAAATGTCACAAAAACATCATACCGTGGTATGAGGTCAAAAATGTGAAAAAAACATCATACCGCGGTATGAGGTCAAAAACGTCACAAAAGTCACAAAAACGTCATAACGCGGCATGAGGTCAAAAACGTCACAAAAAGGTCAAAAATGTCACAAAAAGGTCGAATGTCCACAATAAAGTCGCTAAAAGCGATATAGGAAGTCAAAAATATACAAAATCATACCAGGGTTTGGATATCCCAAATGTCTAAATTTTCGGCCTCTTGCACTCATGAGTCAGAAATCCTCAGGGAAAGTCATCATGGATGATGTCAAAATATCACAAAAAAGCGTTATACCAGGTATCAGAGGTCAAGCATGCAAAAGATCAGCTCAAAAGCGTCAACCAGCGGGATGGAGTCAAAATGTACCTCAAAAGCATCTTTGCGTGGATGATATCAAAATATCACAAAAAAGTCAAAAATTTCTCAAAAACGTGACACGGGATGATGTCAAAAAATTCAGAAAAACGTCATACCGTGGGATGAGGTCAAATATGTCACAAAAACGTCATATCGCGGGATGAGGTCAAAAATTTCACAAAAACGTCATATCGCGGGATGTGGTCAAAAATGTCACAAAAACATCATACCGCGGTATGAGGTCAAAAATGTGAAAAAAACATCATACCGCGGTATGAGGTCAAAAACGTCACAAAAGTCACAAAAACGTCATAACGCGGCATGAGGTCAAAAACGTCACAAAAAGGTCAAAAATTTCACAAAAACGTCATATCGCTGGATGTGGTCAAAAATGTCACAAAAACATCATACCGCGGTATGAGGTCAAAAATGTGAAAAAAACATCATACCGCGGAATGAGGTCAAAAACGTCACAAAAGTCACAAAAACGTCATAACGCGGCATGAGGTCAAAAACGTCACAAAAAGGTCAAAAATGTCACAAAAAGGTCAAAAATGTCACAATAAAGTCATAAAGCGGTATGAAGTCAAAAATGTCACAAAAACGTCATACCACGGTATGATGTCAAAAATGTCACAAAAATTTTTGACCTCTTTTTCTGAGGTCAAAAATCTCAGAAAAAGGTCATCCCGCGGGATGATGTCACAAATGTCACAAAAACGTTATACCCCGGTATGAGGTCAGAAACGTCACAAAAAGGTCAAAAATGTCGCAAAAACGTCATACGGCGGGATGAGGTCAAAAATGCCTCAAAAACGTCACACCGCGGGATGATGTCAAAAATGTCACAAAAAAGTCAAAAATTTCTCAAAAACGTGATACGGGATGATGTCAAAAAATTCAGAAAAACGTCATACCGCGGGATGATGTCAAAAATGTCACAAAAACGTTATACCCCGGTATGAGGTCAGAAACGTCACAAAAAGGTCAAAAATGTCGCAAAAACGTCATACCGCGGGATGAGGTCAAAAATGCCTCAAAAACGTCACACCGCGGGATGATGTCAAAAATGTCACAAAAAAGTCAAAAATTTCTCAAAAACGTGATACGGGATGATGTCAAAAAATTCAGAAAAACGTCATACCGTGGGATGAGGTCAAATATGTCACAAAAACGTCATATCGCGGGATGAGGTCAAAAATGCCACAAAAAGGTCAAAAATGTCACAAAAACGTCATACCGCAGTCTGAGTTCAAAAACCTCACAAAATGGTCAAAAATGTCACAAAAAGGTCAAAAATGTCACATAAAAGTCATACCGCGGTATGAGGTCAAAAATGTCACAATAACGTCATCCCGCGGTCTGAGGTCAAAAACGTCACAAAAAGGTCAAAAATGTCACATAAAAGCCATACCGCAGTATGAGGTCAAAAATGTCACAAAAAGGTCAAAAATGTCGCAAAAACGTCATACCGCGGAATCATGTCAAAACATGCACAAAAAGGTCAAAACTGTCGCAAAAACGTTATACCACGGAATGATGTCAAAAATGTCAAAAAAACGTCATTCCGCGGGATGAGGTCAAAAATTTCACAAAAACGTCATATCGCGGGATGTGGTCAAAAATGTCACAAAAACATCGTACCGCGGTATGAGGTCAAAAATGTGAAAAAAACATCATACCGCGGTATGAGGTCAAAAACGTCACAAAAGTCACAAAAACGTCATAACGCGGCATGAGGTCAAAAACGTCACAAAAAGGTCAAAAATGTCACAAAAAGGTCAAAAATGTCGAAAAACGTCATATCGCGGGATGAGGTCAAAAATGCCACATAAAAGTCACACCGCGGTATGAGGTCAAAAACGTCACAAAAACGTCATACCGCGGTATGAGTTCAAAAATGTCACAAAAATTTCATAACGCGGTATGACGTCAAAAATGTCACAAAAAGGTCAAACCGCGGAATGAGGTCAAAAATGTCACATAAAAGTCAGACCGCGGGATGATGTCAAAAATGCCTCAAAAACGTCACACAGCGGGATGATGTCAAAAATGTCACAAAAACGGCATACCGCGGTATGAGGTCAAAAATGTCACATAAACGTCATACTGCGGAATGATGTCAAAAATGTCACAAAAAGGTCAAAAATTTCACAAAAACAGCATACCGCGGTATGAGGTCAAAAATGTCACATAAACGTCATACTGCGGAATGATGTCAAAAATGTCACAAAAAGGTCAAAAATGTCACATAAACGTCATACTGTGGAATGATGTCAAAAATGTCACAAAAAGGTCAAAAATGTCACAAAAACGTCATACCGCGGTATGAGGTCAAAAATGTCGCGAAAACGTCATACCGCAGTATGAGGTCAAAAACGTCACAAGAGTCACGAAATGTTACAAAAACGTCATACGGCATAATGATGTCAAAAATGTCAAAAAAAGTCATACCGCGGAATGTCGTCAAAAATAATAATAATAATAATAATAATAATGCATCAATTTTATATAGCGCTTTTTTGGACACTCAAAGACGCTTTACAATAAGGACAAGATAAACAAACAACAAAAAAAAAAAAAAAAAAAAAAAAGCCGGGGGGGGGTTAAGCAAATGCCAGGTTAAACAGATGTGTTTTGAGAAGGGTTTTGAAAGTTGAAAGAGAGTCACAGTTCCTGATGGTTGATGGGAGTGAGTTCCAGAGTTGGGGGGCAGCGGCTGCGAAGGCTCGGTCCCCCAAAGTCCGGTGCTTGGTGCGGATGATTGGTGTCAGGAGGTTTAAGTCTGCGGAGCGAAGGTGACGGGAGGGTCGGTGTCTTTGGAGGAGGTCAGAGAGGTAAGGAGGGGCCAGGTGATGGAGGGACTTGTAGGTGAGGAGAAGGAGTTTGAAATGGATGCGGTATTGAACCGGGAGCCAGTGGAGCTTTTTGAGGACGGGGGTGATGTGCTCCCTGGAGCGGGTGTGGGTGAGAAGGCGAGCAGCAGAATTCTGAATATATTGTAGTTTTTGTAATTGGGTGGAGGGAAGACCGAAGAGAAGGCTATTGCAGTAGTTGAGTCTGAAGGTAATGAAGGCGTGGATGAGTATTTCAGCAGTGGCGGAGGAGAGTGAAGGGCGGAGGCGTGCAATGTTGCGGAGGTGAAAGAAAGATGTTTTGGTGACGTGCTTGATGTGTGATTGGAAGGAGAGGGTTGGGTCCATGATGATGCCAAGGTTGCGCACAGAGGGGGAGGGGGTGACATGATGATCGTCAATTATGAGCGTAAAATTCTGAGCTGAGGGGAGAAGAGATTTGGGTCCGATGATCAGAAGTTCTGTTTTGTTGGTGTTAAGTTTTAGAAAGTTTTTGTCCATCCAGGTTTTCATGTCAGATAAGCAGTTGGTTATGGTGGAAAGAATGACGGGGGTGATGGATTTGGAGGAGATGTAAAGTTGGGTATCGTCAGCGTAGCAGTGAAAATTAAGTCCATGGTGGCGGATGATTTGACCGAGAGGGAGCATGTAAATGATGAAGAGGAGGGGTCCAAGCACCGAACCTTGGGGAACTCCGTGACTGACAGGGGAGGTGAAGGATCTTGAATTGTTCGCAAAGACAAAGTGATGACGGTCGGAGAGGTAGGAGATGAACCATTGGAGCGCTGTGCCAGAGATGCCAATTGACTGGAGACGGTGAAGGAGGATGGTGTGGTCAATGGTGTCAAAAGCAGCAGAAAGGTCGAGGAGAAGGAGGATGGATAAAGAACCAGAGTCGGCAGCAAGGAGAAGATCATTGGAGACTTTGAGCAGGGCTGTTTCAGTACTGTGGTGTGTGCGGAATCCAGATTGAAATAGCTCAAACAGCTGGGTGGAGTGGAGATGCTGTTGGAGTTGGGTGATGACGGAGCGTTCCAGAATTTTTGAAAGCAGCGGAAGGTTGGAGATGGGTCTAAAGTTGTCCAGGTTATCCGAGTCAAGGCCAGGTTTTTTCAGAAGAGGTGTGATAGTGGCAAGTTTGAGCAGAGATGGGACAGAGGCGGAGGTAAGGGAAGTATTGATGATGTTGATGATGAGAGGGGTCAAGATAGGAAAACAGGGTTTTAGGAGAGGAGACGGAATGGGTTCAAGAAGGCAGGTGGAGAGTGGAGAAAAATGTCACAAAAAGGTAAAAAATGTCTCAAAATCGTCATTCCGCGGTATGAGGTCAAAAATGTCACAAAAATGTCATACCGCGGGATGAGGTCAAAAATGTCACACAAACGTCATACCGCGGGATGAGGTCAAAAATGTCACAAAAACGTTTTACCGCGTGATGAGGTCAAAAATGTCACAAAAACGTAATACCGCGGTATGAGGTAAAAAATGTCACAAAAACGTGAAACCGCGGGATGATGTCAAAAATGTAACAAAAATTTCATACCGCAGTATGATGTCAAAAATGTCGCAAAAACGTCATACCGCGGGATGATGTCAAAAATGTCACAAAAATGTCATACCGCAGTATGATGTCAAAAATGCCTAAAAAACGTCATACCACGGGATGATGTCAAAAGTGTCACAAAAAGGTCAAAAATGTCGAAAAACGTCATATCGCGGGATGAGGTCAAACATGCCACAAAAACGTCATACCGCGGTATGAGGTCAAAAATGTCACAAAAACGTCATACCGCGGGATGATGTCAAAAATGTCACAAAAAGGTCAAAAATGTCTCAAAAACGTCACACCGCGGTATGAGGTCAAAAATTTGACAAAAACGTCATACCGCGGTATGAGGTCAAAATTGTCACATAAACGTCATACTGCGGAATGATGTCAAAAATGTAACAAAAAGGTAAAAAATGTCACAAAAACGTCATACCGCGGTATGAGGTCAAAACTTGCACAAAAAGGTGTAAAATGTCGAAAAACGTCAAATCGCGGGACGAGGTCAAAAATGTCACAAAAACGTCATAGCGCGGTATGAGGTGAAAAACGTCACAGAAGTCACAAAAACGTCATACCGCGGTAAAATGTCAAAAATGTCGCAAATACGTCATACCGCGGTATGAGGTCAAAAATTTCACAAAAACCTCATACCGCGGAATGATGTCAAAAATTTCACAAAAGAGTCATTCCGCGGGATGATGTCAAAAATGTCACAAAAACGTCATAACGCGGTCTGATGTCAAAAATGTCACAAAAACGTCATACCACGGAATCATGTCAAAAATGTCACAAAAACGTCATACCGCGGTATGAGGTCAAAAATGTCACAAAAACGTCATACCGCGGGATGAGGTCAAAATTCCTCAAAAATGTCACACCATGGCATGATGTCAAAAATGTCACAAAAATGTCAAAAATGTCTCAAAAACGTGATACCGCGATAGGAGGTCAAAAATGTCACAAAAACGTCATACCGCGGGATGAGGTCAAAAATGTTACAAAAAGGTCAAAAATGTCACAAAAAGTTCAAAAATGTCACATAAAAGTCATACCCCGGCATGAGGTCAAAAATGTCACAAAAACGTCATACCGCGTTATGAGGTCAAAAATGTCACAAAAAGGTCAAAAATGACACAAAAACGTTATACCGCGTTATGAGGTCAAAAATGTCACAAAAACATCATACCGCGGAATGATGTCAAAAATGTCACAAAAACGTCATATGAGGTAAAAAATGTCGCAAAAACGCCATACCGCGGGATGAGGTGAAAAATGTCACAATAACGTCATACGGCGGGATGATTTCAAAAATGTCAAAAAAATTTCTAATTGCGGTATGAGGTCAAAAATGTCACAAAAACGTCATACCGCGGAATCATGTCAAAAATGTCACAAAAAGGTTAAAAATGTCACAATAACGTCAAACCGCGTAATGATGACAAAAATTTCACAAAAACGTCATATCGCGGGATGAGGTCAAAAAAGTCAGAAAAAAGGCCTTTCCGCGGTATGAGGTCAAAAATGTCGCAAAAACGTCATACCGCGGTATGACGTAAAAAAGTTCACAAAAACGTTATACCGCGGGATGAAGTCAAAAATGTCACAAAAACGTCACAAAAAAGTCAAAAATGTCGCAAAAACGTCATACCGCGGTATGAGGTCAAAAATGTTACAAAAACGTCATACCGCGGGATGATGTCAAAAATGCTTCAAAAACGTCACACCGCGGGATGAGGTCAAAAATGTCACAAAAAAGTCAAAAATGTCTCAAAAACGTGATACCGCGGTATGAGGTCAAAAATGTCAGAAAAACATCATACCGCGGGATGAGGTCAAAAATCACAGGATGATGTCAAAAATGTCAAGAAAAGGTCAAAAATGTCACAAAAACGTCATACCACGGTATGATGTCAAAAATGTCACAAAGACGTCACATTGCAGGATGAGGTCAAAAATGTCACAAAAAAGTCACAAAAACGTCATACCGCGGAATGAGGTCAAAACTGTCGCAAAAACGTCATACCGCAGGATGAAGTCAAAAATGTCACAAAAACGTCATACCGCGGAATCACGTCAAAAAGTTCACAAAAAAGTCATACGGCGGGATGAGGTCAAAAATGTCACAAAAACGTCATACCACGGTACGAGGTCAAAAACTTCACATAAACGTTATACCGCGGGATGAGGTCAAAAATGTAACAAAAGCTCATCCCGCGGGATGATGTCAAAAATCTCAGAAAAAGGTCATACCGCGGGAAGAGGTCAAAAATTTCAAAAAAACGTTATTCGGCGGGATAATGTCAAAAATGTCACAAAAACGTAATACGGGGGGATAATGTCAAAACTGTCACAAAAAGGTCAAAATTGTCACAAAAACGACATACCACGGTATGATGTCAAAAATGTCACAAAAACGTCAAACCGCGGAATGATGTCAAAAATGTCACAAAAACGTCACATCGTGGGATGAGGTCAAAAATGTCACAAAAACGTTATACCGCGTAATGAGGTCAAAAACGTCACAAAAGTCACAAAAACGTCAAACCGCGGTATGAGGTCAAAAATGTCACAAAAACGTCATACGGCAAGATGATGTCAAAAATGTCACAAAAATTTCATACCGCGGAATGGGGTCAAAAATGTTCCAAAAAGGATAAAAATGTCACAAAAAAGTCATGAAGCGGTATGAGGTCAAAAATCTCAGAAAAAGGTCATACCGCGGGATGAGGTCAAGAATTTCACAAAAACGTAATCCCGCGATATGAGGTCAAAAACGTCACAAAAAGGTCAACAATGTCGCAAAAACGTCATACCGCGGCATGAGGTCAAAAATGTTACAAAAACGTCATTCCGCGGGATGAGGTCAAAAATGTCTCAAACACATCATACCGCGGGATGATGTCAAAAATGTCACAAAAAGGTCAAAAATGTCTCAAAAACGTGATACCGCGGTATGAGGTCAAAAATGTCACAAAAAAGTCATACCGCTGTATGAGGTCAAAAACATCACAAACGTCACAAAAACGTCATACCTTGGTATGAGGTCAAAAATGTCACAAAAACGTCATAAAAATTTAAAAAATGATGCAAAAACGTCATACCGCGGTATGAGGTCAAAAAACTCAGAAAAAGGTCATACCGCGGGATGAGGTCAAAAATGTCACAAAAACTTCATATCGCGGTATGATGTCAAAAATGATGCAAAAACGTCATACCGCAGTATGAGGTCAAAAACGTCACGAAAACGTCATGCGTTGACATTTTATGAGGTCAAAAATCACAGAAAAAGGTCACACCGCGGGATGAGGTCAAAAATTTCACAAAAACGTTATCCCGCAGTATGAAGTAAAAAATGTCACAAAAAGGCAAAAATGTCACAAAAACATCATACCGCGGGATTGGGTCAAAAATGTTCCAAAAAGGTCAAAAATGTCACAAAAAAGTCATAAAGCGGTATGAAGTCAAAAATGACACAAAAGCGTCATACCGCGGTCTGAGGTCAAAAATATCACAAAAAGGTCAAAAATGTCACAAAAAAGTCATAAAGCGATATGAAGTCAAAAATGTCACAAAAACTTCATACCGTGGAATGAGGTCAAAAATGTTCCAAAAATGTCACAAAAAAGTCATAAAGCGGTATGAAGTCAAAAATGACACAAAAGCGTCATACCGCGGTCTGAGGTCAAAAATATCACAAAAAGGTCAAAAATGTCACAAAAAGGTCAAGAATGTCACATAAAGGTCATGCTGCGGGATGAGGTCAAAAATGTCACAAAAACGTCATACCGCGGTATGAGGTCAAAAATGTCACAAAAATTTCATACCGCGGTATGAGGGCAAAAATCTCAGAAAAAGGTCATACCGCAGGATGAGGTCAAAAATTCCTCAAAAACGTCATACCGCTGGATGATGTCAAAAATGTCACAAAAATTTCAAACCGCGATATGAGGTCAAAAATGTCACAAAAACGTCATACGGCGGGTTGATGTCAAAAATGTCACAAAAACGTCATAAATTTCACGTCAAAAATTTCACAAAAACGTTATACAGCGGGATGAGGTCAAAAATGTCACAAAAACGTTATACCGCGGTATGAGGTCAAAAATGTCACAAAAACGTCATACCGCGGAATCATGTTGAAAATGTCACAAAAACGTCATACCGCGGGATGAGGTAAAAAATGTCACAAAAACGTCAAATGGCGGGATAATGTAAAAAATGTCATAAAAAAGGTCCAAAATGTCACAAAAACGTCATACCGCGGTATGAGGTCAAAAATGTCACAAAAACGTCATACCGCAGGATGAGGTCAAAAATGTCTCAAAAACGTCACACCGCGGAATCATGTCAAAAATGTCACAAAAACGTCATACCCGTCATACCGCGTGATGAGGTCAAAAATGTCAGAAAAACGTCATACCGCGGAATCATGTCAAAAATGTCACAGAAACAGCATACCACGGTATGATGTCAAAAATGTCACAAAAACGTCAAAAATGTCACAAAATGATCAAAAATGTCAAAAAAAAGTCATACCGCGGTATGATGTCAAAAATGACACAAAAATTTCATGCCGCAGTATGAGGTCAAAAATGTCACAAAAAGTTCAAAAATGTCACAAAAACGTCATACCGTGGAATGAGGTCAAAAATGTCACAAAAACGTCATACCGCGGGATGAGGTCAAAAATGTCACAAAAACGTCATACCGCGGTATGTCAAAAATGTCAAAAAAATGACATACCGCGGGATGAGGTCAAAAATGTCACAAAAATGTCATACCACGGGATGAGGTCGAAAATGTCACAGGAACGTCATACTGCGGTAAGAGGTCAAAAATGTCACAAAAACGTCATACCGCGGGATGAGGTCAAAAACGTCACAAAAAGGTCGAAAATCTCACAAAAACGTCATACCGTCGTATGAGGTCAAAAATGTCACAAAGAGGTCAAAATTGTCATAAAACCGTTATACCGCGTTATGAGGTCAAAAATGTCACAAAAAGGTAAAAAATGTCACAAAAAAGTCATACCGCGGTAGTAGGTCAAAAATGTCACAAAAACGTCATACCGCGGGATGATGTCAAAAATGTCACAAAAACGTCATACCGCGGGATGATGTCAAAAATGTCATAAAAATTTCATACCGCGGTATGAGGTCAAAAATCTCAGAAAAAGATCAAAAATGTCACAAAAACTTCATACCGCGGTATTAGGTCAGAATTGTCACAAAAACGTTATACCGCGAGATTAAGTCTAAAATGTCACAAAAACGTCATACCGCGGAATCATGTCAAAAATGTCACAAAAAGGTCAAAAATGTAACAAAAACGTGATACCTCGGGATCATGTTAAAAATGTCATAAAAAGGTCAAAAATGTCTCAAAAATTGAGGTCAAAAATCTCAGAAAAATGTCATTCCGCGGAATGAGGTCAGAAATTTCACAAAAACGTTATACCGCGGAATGAGGTGAAAAATGTCACAAAAACGTCATACCGCAGAATCTTGTCAAAAATGTCACAAAAATGTCAAATATGTCACAAAAACGTCATACCGCGGCATGAAGTCAAAAATGTCACAAAAACGTCATACCGCGGAATCATGTCAAAAACGTCACAAAAAGGTCAAAAATGTCACAAAAAGGTCAAAAATGTCACAAAAACGTCATACCGCGGTATGAGGTCAAAAATGTCACAAAAACGTCATACCGCGGTATGAAGTCAAAAATGTCACAAAAACGTTATACCGCGGTATGAGGTCAAAAATGTCAGAAAAATGTCATACCGCGGTATGAGGTCAAAAATGTCACGAAAACGTCATACAGCGGGATGAGGTCAAAAATGTCACAAAAACGTTGTACCTCGGTATGAGATCAAAAATGTCACAAAAAGGTCAAAAATTTCTCAAAGAGGTCATACCGCGGGGTGAGGTCAAAAATGTCACAAAAACATCATACCGCGGGATGAGGTCAAAAATCACACAAAAACGTCATACCGCGGGATGATGTCAAAAATTTCACATAAAAGTCATACCGTGTTATGAGGTCAGAAATGTCACAAAAAAGTCATACCGCGGTATGAGGTCAAAAATGTCACAAAAACGTCATACCGCGGAATCATGTCAAAAATGTCACAAAAACGTCATACCGCGTGATGAGGTCAAAAATGTCAGAAAAACGTCATACCGCGGGATGAGGTCAAAAATGTCACAAAAACGTCACACCACCTTATGAGGTCAAAAATCTCAGAAAAAGGTCATACCGCGGGATGAGGTCAAAAATTTCACAAAAACGTTATACCGCAGTATGAGGTCAAAAATGCCTCAAAAACGTCAAACCGCTGGATGATGTCAAAAATGTCACAGAAAGGTCAAAAATGTCACAAAAACGTTATTCCGCGGGATGAGGTCAAAAATTCCTCAAAAACGTCATTCCGCTGGATGAGGTCAAAAATGTCACAAAAACGTCATACCGCGGGATGAGGTCAACAATGTCACAACAACGTCATATGGCGGGATAATGTAAAAAATGTCATAAAAAAGGTCAAAAATGTCACAGAAACGGCATACCACGGTATGATGTCAAAAATGTCACAAAAACGTCATACCGTGGAATGATGTCAAAAATGTCACAAAAACGTCACATCGCGGGATGAGGGCAAAAATGTCACAAAAACGTCATACCGCGGGATGAGGTCAACAATGTCACAAAAACGTTATACCACGGTATGATGTCAAAAATGTCATAAAAAGGTCAAAAATGTCATAAAAAGATCAAAAATGTCATAAAAAAGTCATACCGCGGTATGATGTCAAAAATGTCACAAATAGATCAAAAATGTCACAAAAAAGTCATACCGCGGTATGAGGTCAAAAATGTCACAAAAACGTCATACCGCGGAGTCATGTCAAAAATGTCACAAAAACGTCATACCGCGGGATGAGGTCAAAAATTTCACAAAAACGTCATATGGCGGGATAATGCAAAAAATGTCATAAAAAAGGTCAAAAATGTCACAGAAACAGCATACCACGGTATGATGTCAAAAATGTCACAAAAACGTCAAAAATGTCACAAAATGATCAAAAATGTCAAAAAAAAGTCAAACCGCGGTATGATGTCAAAAATGACACAAAAATTTCATGCCGCAGTATGAAGTCAAAAATGTCACAAAAAGGTCAAAAATGTCACAAAAACGTCATACCGTGGAATGAGGTCAAAAATGTCACAAAAACGTCAAACCGCGGGATGAGGTCAAAAATGTCACGAAAACGTCATACCGCGGTATGTCAAAAATGTCAAAAAAACGACATACCGCGGGATGAGGTCAAAAATGTCACAAAAATGTCATACCACGGGATGAGGTCGAAAATGTCACAGAAACGTCATACCGCGGTAAGAGGTGAAAAATGTCACAAAAACGTCATACCGCGGGATGAGGTCGAAAACGTCACAAAAAGGTCGAAGATCTCACAAAAACGTCATACCGTCGTATGAGGTCAAAAATGTCACAAAGAGGTTAAAAATGTCATAAAACCGTTATACCGCGTTATGAGGTCAAAAATGTCACAAAAAGGTAAAAAATGTCACAAAAAAGTCATACCGCTTTAGTAGGTCAAAAATGTCACAAAAACGTCATACCGCGGGATGATGTCAAAAATGTCATAAAAATTTCATACCGCGGTATGAGGTCAGAAATGTCAGAAAAAGATCAAAAATGTCACAAAAACTTCATACCGCGGTATTAGGTCAGAATTGTCACAAAAAGGTCAAAAATGTAACAAAAACGTCATACCTCGGGATCATGTTAAAAATGTCATAAAAAGGTCAAAAATGTCTCAAAAATTGAGGTCAAAAATCTCAGAAAAATGTCATTCAGCGGAATGAGGTCAGAAATTTCACAAAAACGTTATACCGCGGAATGAGGTGAAAAATGTCACAAAAACGTCATACCGCAGAATCATGTCAAAAATGTCACAAAAAGGTCAAATATGTCACAAAAACGTCATACCGCGGCATGAAGTCAAAAATGTCACAAAAACGTCATACCGCGGAATCATGTCAAAAACGTCACAAAAAGGTCAAAAATGGCACAAAAAGGTCAAAAATGTCACAAAAACGTCATACCGCGGTATGAGGTCAAAAATGTCACAAAAACGTCATACCGCGGTATGAAGTCAAAAATGTCACAAAAACGTTATACCGCGGTATGAGGTCAAAAATGTCAGAAAAATGTCATACCGCGGTATGAGGTCAAAAATGTCACGAAAACGTCATACAGCGGGATGAGGTCAAAAATGTCACAAAAACGTTGTACCTCGGTATGAGATCAAAAATGTCACAAAAAGGTCAAAAATTTCTCAAAGAGGTCATTCCGCGGGGTGAGGTCAAAAATGTCACAAAAACATCATACCGCGGGATGAGGTCAAAAATCACACAAAAACGTCATACCGCGGGATGATGTCAAAAATTTCACATAAAAGTCATACCGTGTTATGAGGTCAGAAATGTCACAAAAAAGTCATACCGCGGTATGAGGTCAAAGACGTCACAAAAAGGTCAAAAATGTCACATAAAAGTCATACCGCGGTATGAGGTCAAGAATGTCACGAAAACGTCATACCGCGGTATGAGGTCAACAACGTCACGACAAGGTCAAAAATGTCACAAAAACGTCATACCGCGGAAAGAGGTCAAAAATGTCACGAAAAAGGTCATACCGCGGGATGAGGTCAAAAATGTCACAAAAACGTAATACGGCGGGAAGATGTCAAAAATGTCACAAAATTTTCATACCGCGGTTTGAGGTCAAATATGTCAAAAAAACCTCATTTTTTGGTCAAAAGGTCAAAAATGTCGCAAAAAAGGTCATACCGCAGTCTGAGGTCAAAAATGTCACAAAAACGTCATACCACGTTATGAGGTCAGAAATGTCTCAAAAACGTCAGATGAGGTCAAAAATGTCACAAAAACGTCATACCACGTTATGAGGTCAGAAATGTCTCAAAAACGTCAGATGAAGTCAAAAATGTCACAAAAACGTCAGATGAGGTCAGAAATGTCACAAAAACGTGATACCGCGGTATGAGGTCAAAAATGTCACAAAAACGTCATACCGTGGGATGATGTCAAAAATGTCACAAAAACGTCATACTGCGGTATGAGGTCAAACACGTCACAAAAATCACAAAAACGCCATACCGCGCGGCATGAGGTCAAAAATGTCACAAAAACGTCATACTGCGGTATGAGGTCAAACACGTCACAAAAATCACAAAAACGTCATACCGCGCGGCATGAGGTCAAAAATGTCACAAAAACGTCATACTGCGTTATGAGGTCAAAAACGTCACAAAAAGGTCAAAAATGTGGCAAAAACGTCATACCGCGGTATGTGGTCAAAAATGTCACAAAAACGTCATACCACGGTATGAGGTCAAAAATCTCAGAAAAAGGTCATAGCGCGGGATGAGGTCAAAAATTTCACAAAAACGTTATACCGCAGGATGAGGGCAAAAACGTCACAAAAGTCACAAAAACGTCATACAGCGGAATGAGGTCAAAAATGTCTGAAAAACGTCATACCGCGGTATGAGATCAAAAATGTCACAAAAACGTCATACGGCGGGATGATGTCAAAAATGTCACGAAAATTTCATACCACGGAATGAGGTCAAAAATGTTCCAAAAAAGTCAAAAATTTCACAAAAACGCCATTCCGCGGTCTGAGTTAAAAAATGTCACAAAGAGGTCAAAAATGTCGCAAAAACGTTCTACCGCGGTATGAGGTCAAAAATGCCTAAAAAACGTCACACCGCGGGATGATGTCAAAAATGTCACAAAAAGGTCAAAAATGTCTCAAAAACGTCATACTGCGGGATGATGTATAAAAGGTCACAAAAATTTCATACCGCAGTATGATGTCAAAAATGTCACAAAAACGTCATAACGCGGGATGAGGTAAAAAATGTCACAAAAACGTCACATCGCGGGATGAGGTCAAAACTGTCATAAAAACGTCATACGGCGGGATGATGTCAAAAATGGCAATAAAATTTCATACCTCGGTATGAGGTCAAAAATGTCACAAAAACGTCAAAAATGTCACAAAAACGTCATACCGCGGTGTGAGGTACAAAATGTCACAAAAACGTCAAAAATGTCTCAAAAACGTCATACCGCGGAATCATGTCAAAAATGTCACAAAAACGTCAAAAATGTCACAAAAACGTCATACCGCGGTGTGAGGTACAAAATGTCACAAAAACGTCAAAAATGTTACAAAAACGTCACACCGCGGAATGATGTCAAAAATGTCACAAAAACGTCAAATCGCGGGATGAGGTCAAAAATGTCACAAAAACGTCACATGGCGGTATCAGGTAAAAAATGTCAGAAAAACGTCATTCCGCGGAATGAGGTCAAAAATGTCAGAAGAGTCAGGAAATGTCGCAAAAACGTCATACCGCGGGATGATGTCAAAAATGTCACAAAAACATCATGCCGCGGAATGTCGTCAAAAATGTCACAAAAAGGTCAAAAATTTCAGAAAAACGTTATACCGAGGTATGAGTTAAAAAATGTCACAAAAAGGTCAAAAATGTCTGAAAAACGTCATACCGCGGTATGAGGTCAAAAATGTCAAAAAACGTCATACGGCGGGATGATGTCAAAAATGTCACAAAAATTTCATACCACGGAATGAGGTCAAAAATGTTCCAAAAAAGTCAAAAATTTCACAAAAACGTCATACCGCGGTCTGAGTTAAAAAATGTCACAAAGAGGTCAAAAATGTCGCAAAAACGTTCTACCGCGGTATGAGGTCAAAAATGCCTAAAAAACGTCACACCGCGGGATGATGTCAAAAATGTCACAAAAACGTCACATCGCGGGATGAGGTCAAAAATGTCACAAAAACGTTATACCGCGTTATGAGGTCAAAAACGTCACAAAAGTCACAAAAACGTCAAACCGTGGAATGACGTCAACAATGTCACAAAAACGTCATACCGCGGGATGATGTCAAAAATGTCACAAAAACGTCATACCGCGGTATGAGGTCAAAAATGTCAGAAAAAGGTCAAAAATGTCACAAAAACTTAATCCCGCGGTATAACGCTTTTGTGATATTTTTGACCTAATACCGCGGTATAAAGTCAAAAATGTCACAAAAACATAATACCGCAGTATGAGGTCTAAAATGTCACAAAAATTTCAAAATTATCACAAAAACGTCATGCCACGGTATGAGGTCAAAAATGTCACAAAAATGGCATATCGCGGGATGAGGTCAAAAATGTCACAAACACGTCATACTGTGGTATAAGGTCAAAAATGTCACAAAAACGTCATCCCGCGGGATGAGGTCAAAAATGTCATAAAAACGTCATACCGCGGTATGAGGTCAAAAACGTCACGAAAACGTCATACCGTGGGATGAGGTCAAAAATGTCACAAAAACGTCAGATGAGGTCAAAAATTTCACAAAAATGTCATACCGCGGGATCATGTCAAAAATGTCATAAAAAGGTCAAAAATGTCTCAAAAACTTCATACCGCGGTATGAGGTCAAAAATGTCAGAAAAAGGTCAAAAATGTCACAAAAACGTCATACCGCGGGATCATGTAAAAAATGTCATAAAAAGATCAAAAATGTCTCAAAAACGTAATACCGCAGTATGAGGTCAAAAATGTCACAAAAAAGTCAAAAATGTCACAAAAACATCATACCGCGGGATGAGGTCAAAAATGCCTCAAAAACGTCACACGGCGGGATGAGGTCAAAAATGTCACAAAAACGTCATACGGCAGGATGATGTCAAAAATGTCACAAAAAGGTCAAAAATGTCACAAAAACGTCATACCACGGTATGATGTCAAAAATGTCACAAAAACGTCATACCGCGGAATTAGGTCAAAAAAGTCACAAAAACATCATACGGCAGGATGATGTCAAAAATGTCACAAAAAGGTCAAAAATGCCTCAAAAACGTCATACGGCGGGATGATGTCAAAAATGTCACAAAAATTTAATACCGTGGAATGAAGTCAAAAATGTTCCAAAAAGGTCAAAAATGTCACAAAAAAGTCATAAAGCGGTATGAAGTCAAAAATGACAAAAAAACATAATACCGCGGTCTGAGGTCAAAAACATCACAAAAAGGTCAAAAATGTCACAAAAAGGTCAAGAATATCACAAAAAAGTCATGCCGCGGGATGAGGTCAAAAATGTCACAAAAACGTCATACCGCGGTATGAGGACAAAAATGTCACAAAAATTTCATACCGTGGTATGAGGGCAAAAATCTCAGAAAAAGGTCATACCGCGGGATGAGTTCAAAAATTTCACAAAAACGTTATACCGTGGTATGAAGTAAAAAATGTCACAAAAAGGTCAAAAATGTCACATAAAAGTAGTACCGCGGTATTAAGTCAAAAATGTCACAAAAACGTCATACCGCAGGATGAAGTCAAAAATGTCGCAAAAACGTCAAACCGCGGGATGATGTCAAAAATGTCACAAAAACTTCATACCGCAGAATCATGTCAAAAATGCCACAAAAAGGTCAAAAATGTCAAAAACACGTCATACCGCGGGATCATGTCAAAATTGTCATAAAAAGGTCAAAAATGTCTCAAAAATTGAGGTAACAATCTCAGAAAAAAGTCATACCGCGGGATGAGGTCAGATATTTCACAAAAACGTTATACCGCGGTATGAGGTAAAAAATGTCACAAAGAGGTCAAAAATGTTACAAAAACGTCATACCGAGGAATGATGTCAAAACTTGCACAAAAAGATCAAAACTGTCACAAAAACGTTATACCGCGGTGTGAGGTCAAAAATCTCAGAAAAAGGTCATACCGCGGGATGAGGTCAAAAATTTCACATAAACGTCATACCGCGGTCTGAGGTCAAAAATGTCACAAAAATTTCATACCGCAGTATGAGGTCAAAAATGTCACAGAAACGTCATACCGCGGGATGAGGTCAAAAATGTCGCAAAAAAGGTCATACCGCAGTATGAGGTCAAAAGTGTCACAAAAACGTCATAACGCGGGATGAGGTTAAAAATGTCATAAAAACGTCATGCCGCGGTATGAGGTCAAAAACGTCCCGAAAACGTCAGATGAGGTCAAAAATGTCACAAAAACGTCATACCACGGTATGAGGTCAAAAATCTCAGAAAAAGGTCATACCGCGGGATGTGGTCAAAAATTTCACAAAAGCGCTATCCCGCAGTATGAGGTGAAAAATGTCAAAAAAAGGTCAAAAATGTGGCAAAAACGTCATACCGCGGTATGAGGTCAAAAATGTCACAAAAACGTCAAACCGAGGGATGAGGTAAAAAATGCCTCAAAAACGTCATACCGCGGGATGATGTCAAAAATGTCACAAAAAGGTCAAAAATGTCTCAAAAACGTGATACCGAGGTGTGAGGTAAAAAATGTCACAAAAACGTCATACCGCGGGATGAGGTCAAAAATGTCACAAAAAAGTCATACCACGGAATTCGGTCAAAAAAGTCACAAAAACATCATACCGCGGTATGAGGTCAAAAACGTCATAAAAGTCACAAAAACGTCATACGGCGGGATGAGGTCAAAAATGTCACAAAAACGTCATACGGCAGGATGATGTCAAAAATGTCACAAAAAGGTCAAAAATGTCACAAAAACGTCATACCACGGGATCATGTCAAAAATGTCACAAAAAGGTCAAAAATGTCACAAAAACGTCATACCGCGGGATGATGTCAAAAATGTCACGAAAATTTCATCCCGCAGTATGATGTCAAAAATGCCTCAAAAACGTCATGCCGCGGGATGAGGTCAAAAATGTTCCAAAAAGGTCAAAAATGTCTCAAAAACGTCACACCGCGGTATGAGGTCAAAAATTTCACAAAAACGTCGTACCGCGGTATGAGGTCAAAATTGTCACATGAACGTCATACTGCGGAATGATGTCAAAAATGTCACAAAAAGGTAAAAAATGTCACAAAAAAGTCATACCGCGTTATTAGGTCAAAACTTGCACGAAAAGGTCAAAAATGTCGAAATACGTCATATCGCGGGATGAGGTCAAAAATGTCACAAAAACGTTATCCGCGGGATGATGTCAAAAATGTCACAAAAAGGTCAAAAATGTCGCAAAAACGTCATACCGCGGGATGAGGTCCAAAATGTCACAATAACTTCATACCGCGGAATGATGTCAAAAATTTCACAAAAAAGTCATACCGCGGGATGATGTCAAAAATGTCACAAAAACGTTATGCCGCGGAATCATGTCAAAAATGTCACAAAAAGGTCAAAAATTTCACAAAAACGTCATACCGCGGAATCATGTCAAAAATGTCACAAAAAGGTCAAGAATGTCACAAAAACGTCATACCGCGGGATGATGTCAAAAATGTCACGAAAATTTCATACCGCGGTATGAGGTCAAAAATGTCACAAAAACGTTATACCACGGTATGAGGTCAGAAATGTCACAAAAAGGTTAAAAATTTCACCAAAACGTCATACCGCGGGATGATGTCAAAAATGTCACAAAAAGGTCAAAAATGTCACAAAAACGTCATACCGCGGTATGAGGTCAAAAACGTCACAAAAGTCACAAAAAAATCATACCGCGGTATGAGGTCAAAAATGTCACAAAAACGTCATACGGCGGGATGATGTCAAAAATGTCACAAAAACTTCATACCACGGTATGAGGTCAAAAACGTCACAAAAAAGTCTAAAATGTCACAAAAACGTCATACCGCGGTGTGAGGTCAAAAATGTCACAAAAACGGTATGCCGCGGAATGTTGTCAAAAATGTCAAAAAAACGTCATACAGTGGGATGATGTCAAAAATATCAAAAAAATTTCATACCGCATTATGATGCCAAAAATGTTACAAAAACGTCATACCGCGGGATGATGTCAAAAATGTCATAAAAATTTCATACCGCAGTATGATGTCAAAAATGTCACAAAAACGTAATAACGCGGGATGAGGTCAAAAATGTCACAAAAATTTCATACCACGGAATGAGGTCAAAAATGTCACAAAAAGGTCAAAAATGTCACAAAAACGTCATACCGTGGTATGAGGTCAAAAATGTCGCAAATATGTCATACCGCGGTATGAGGTCAAAAATGTCACAAAAAGGTCAAAAATGTCACAAAAACGTCATACCGCTGTATGAGGTCCAAAATGTCACAAAAACTTCATACCGCGGAATGATGTCAAAAATGTCAGAAAAACGTCATACCGCGGTATGAGGTCACAAATGTCACAAAAACGTCATACGGCGGGATGATGTCAAAAATGTTCCAAAAAGGTCAAAAATGTCACAAAAACGTCATACCGCGGTATGAGGTCAAAAACGTCACAAAAGTCACAAAAACGTCAAACCGCAGTATGAGGTCAAAAATGTCACAAAAACGTCATACGGCGGGATGATGTCAAAAATGTTCCAAAAAGGTCAAAAATGTCACAAAAACGTCATGCCGCGTAATGTTGTCAAAAATGTCAAAAAAATTTCATACCGCAGTATGATGTCAAAAATGTCACAAAAACGTCATACCGGGGGATGATGTCAAAAATGTCACAAAAATTTTATACCGCAGTATGATGTCAAAAATGCCTCAAAAACGTCATACGGCGGGATGATGTCAAAAATGTCACAAAAAGGTCAAAAATGTAACAAAAACGTCATACCGCGGAATCATGTAAAAAATGTCAGAAAAAGGTCAAAAATGTCACAAAAACGTCATTACGCGGTATGAGGTCAAAAACGTCACGAAAACGACATGCCGCGGTATGAGGTCAAAAATGTCACAAAAACGTTATACCGCGGGATGAGGTCAAAAATGTCACAAAAACGTCATACCGCGGAATGATGTCAAAAATTTCACAGAAAAGTCATACCGCGATATGAGGTCCAAAATGTCACAAAAACGTCATACCGCGCGGTATGAGGTAAAAAGTCTCACAAAAACGTCATACCGCGGAATCATGTCAAAAATGTCACAAAAACTTCATACCACGGTATGAGTTCAGGAATGTCAAAAAAACGTCATACCGCGATGAGGTCAAAAATGTCACAAAAACGTCATACGGCGGGATGATGTCAAAAATGTCCCAAAAAGGTCAAAAATGTAACAAAAACGTCATACCGCGGTATGATGTCAAAAACATCACAAAAACATCATCCCGCGGTATGAGGTCAAAAACGTCAAAAAAGTCACAAACACGTCATACCGCGGTATGATGTCAAAAATGTCACAAAAACTTCATACCACGGAATGAGGTCAAAAATGTCACAAAAACGTCATGCCGCGGAATGTTGTCAAAAATGTCACAAAAATTTAATACCGCGGTATGATGTCAAAAATGTCACAAAAACGTCATACCGCGGAATCATGTAAAAAATGTCACAAAAAAGTCAAAAATGTCACAAAAACGTCATACCGCGGTATGAGGTCAAAAATGTCACAAAAACGTTATACCGCGGGATGAGGTCAAAAATGTCACAAAAACGTCAAATGAGGAATGAGGTCAAAGATGTCACAAAAACGTCATACCGCGGAATCATGTAAAAAATGTCAAAAAAGGTCAAAAATGTCACAAAAACGTTCTACCACGGTATGAGGTCAAAAATGTCACAAAAACGTCATACCGCGGTATGAAGTCAAAAACGTCACAAAAGTCACAAAAATTTCATACCACGGTATGAGGTCAAAAATGTCACAAAAACGTCATTCCGCGGTATGAGGTTGAAAATGTCACAAAAACGTCATACGTTTTGAGGTCAAATGAGGTCGTTCTACCACGGTATGAGGTCAAAAATGTCACAAAAACGTCAAAAACGTCACAAAAGTCACAAAAATTTCATACCACGGTATGAGGTCAAAAATTTCACAAAAACGTCATTCCGCGGTATGATGTCAAAAACGTCACAAAAGTCACAAAAACGTCATACCGCGGTATGAGGTGAAAAATGTCGCAAATACGTCATTCCGCGGTATGAGGTCAAAAATGTCACAAAAAGGTCAAAAATGTCGCAAAAACGTCATACCGCTGTATGAGGTCCAAAATGTCACAAAAACGTCATACCGCGGAATGTTGTCAAAAATGTCACAAAAACGTCATACCGCGGGATTATGTCAAAAATGTCACAAAAACGTCATACCGCGGTAGGACGTCAAAAATGTCACAAAAACGTCATACCGCGGAATCATGTAAAAAATGTCACAAAAATGTCACAAAAACGTCATTCCGCGGGATCATGTCAAAAATGTCATAAAAAGATCAAAAATGTCTCAAAAACGTCATACCGCGGTATGAAGTCAAAAATGTCGCAAATACGTCATTCCGCAGAATGAGGTCAAAAATGTCACAAAAATGTCAAAAATGTCACAAAAACGTCATACCGCGGTATGAGGTCAAAAATGTCACCAAAACGTCAAACCGCGGAATAATGGAAAAAATGTCACAAAAATGTCACAAAAACGTCATGCCGCCGGATCATGTCAAAAATGTCGTAAAAAGATCAAAAATGTCTCAAAAACGTCATACCGCGGAATGAAGTAAAAAATGTCACAAAAACGTCATCCCGCGGTATGAGGTCAAAAATGTCACAAAAACGTCATACCGCGGAATCATGTCAAAAATGTCACAAAAAGGTCAAAATGTCACAAAAACGTCATACCGTGGTATGAGGTCAAAAATGTCACAAAAACGTCATACGGCGGGATGATGTCAAAAATGTCCCAAAAAGGTCAAAAATGTCACAAAAACGTCATACCGCGGTATAAGGTCAAAAATGTCACAAAAACGTCATACGGCGGGATGATGTCAAAAATGTCCCAAAAAGGTCAAAAACATCACAAAAACATCATCCCGCGGTATGAGGTCAAAAACGTCAAAAAAGTCACAAACACGTCATACCGCGGTATGATGTCAAAAATGTCACAAAAACTTCATACCACGGAATGAGGTCAAAAATGTCACAAAAACGTCATGCCGCGGAATGTTGTCAAAAATGTCACAAAAATTTAATACCGCGGTATGATGTCAAAAATGTCACAAAAACGTCATACCGCGGAATCATGTAAAAAATGTCACAAAAAAGTCAAAAATGTCACAAAAACGTCATACCGCGGTATGAGGTCAAAAATGTCACAAAAACGTTATACCGCGGGATGAGGTCAAAAATGTCACAAAAACGTCAAATGAGGTATGAGGTCAAAAATGTCACAAAAACGTCATACCGCGGAATCATGTAAAAAATGTCAAAAAAGGTCAAAAATTTCACAAAAACGTTCTACCACGGTATGAGGTCAAAAATGTCACAAAAACGTCATACCGCGGTATGAGGTCAAAAACGTCACAAAAGTCACAAAAATTTCATTCCACGGTATGAGGTCAAAAATGTCACAAAAACGTCATTCCGCGGTATGAGGTCAAAAATGTCACAAAAACGTCATACGTTTTGAGGTCAAATGAGGTCGTTCTACCACGGTATGAGGTCAAAAATGTCACAAAAACGTCAAAAACGTCACAAAAGTCACAAAAATTTCATACCACGGTATGAGGTCAAAAATTTCACAAAAACGTCATTCCGCGGTATGATGTCAAAAACGTCACAAAAGTCACAAAAACGTCATACCGCGGTATGAGGTCAAAATTATCACAAAAATGTCCTACCGCGGTATGAGGTCAAAAATGTCGCAAATACGTCATTCCGCGGTATGAGGTCAAAAATGTCACAAAAAGGTCAAAAATGTCGCAAAAACGTCATACCGCTGTATGAGGTCCAAAATGTCACAAAAACGTCATACCGCGGAATGATGTCAAAAATGTCACAAAAACGTCATACCGCGGGATGATGTAAAAAATGTCACAAAAATGTCACAAAAACGTCATACCGCGGGATTATGTCAAAAATGTCACGAAAACGTCATACCGCGGAATCATGTAAAAAATGTCACAAAAATGTCACAAAAACGTCATTCCGCGGTATGAGGTCAAAAATGTCATAAAAAGATCAAAAATGTCTCAAAAACGTCATACCGCGGTATGAAGTCAAAATTATCACAAAAACGTCCTACCGCGGTATGAGGTCAAAAATGTCACAAAAAGGTCATACTGCGGTATGAGGTCAAAAATGTCACAAAAACGTCATACGGCGGGATGATGTCAAAGTTGTCACAAAAACTTCATGACACGGTCTGAGGTCAAGAATGTCACAAAAACGTCATACCGTGATGAGGTCAAAAATTTCACAAAAACGTCGTACCGCGGTATGAGGTCAAAATTGTCACATAAACGTCATGCTGCGAAATGATGTCAAAAATGTCACAAAAAGGTGAAAAATGTCACAAAAACGTCATACCGCGGGATGAGGTCAAAACTTGCACAAAAAGGTCAAAAATGTCGCAAAAACGTCATATCGCGTGATGAGGTCAAAAATGTCACAAAAACGTCGTACCGCGGTATGAGGTTAAAAACGTCACAAAAGTCACAATAACGTCATGCCGCGGTATGAGATCAAAAATGTCGCAAAAACCTCATATCGCGGAATGATGTCAAAAATTTCACAAAAAAGTCATTCCGCGGGATGATGTCAAAAATGTCACAAAAACGTCATACCGCGGTATGAGGTCAAATATGTCTCAAAAACGTCATACAGCGGAATCATGTAAAAAATGTCACAAAAAGGTCAAAAGTTTCACAAAAACGTCATAACGCGGTATGAGGTCAAAAATGTCACGAAAACGTCATACCGCGTTTGAGGTCAAAAATGTCACAAAAACGTCATACCGCGGAATCATGTAAAAAATGTCAAAAAAGGTCAAAAATGTCGCAAATACGTCATTCCGCGATATGAGGTCAAAAATTTCACACAAAGGTCAAAAATGTCACAAAAACGTCATACCGCTGTATGATGTCAAAAATGTCACAAAAACGTCATACCGCGGGATGAGGTCAAAAATGTCACCAAAACGTCATACCGCGGAATCATGTAAAAAATGTCACAAAAATGTCACAAAAACGTCATACCGTGGGATGCTGTCAAAAATGTCACAAAAACGTCATACCGAGGTATGAGGTCAAAAATGTGACGAAAACGTCATACCGCGGAATCGTGTAAAAAATGTCACAAAAATGTCACAAAAACGTTATACCGCGGGATCATGTCAAAAATGTCGTAAAAAGATCAAAAATGTCTAAAAAACGTCATACCGCGGTATAAGGTCAAACATGTCACAAAAACGTCATACCGCGCTATGAGGTCAAAAATGTCACAAAAACGTCATACCGCGGTATGAGGTTTAAAGTGTCACAAAAACGTCATACCGCGGAATCATGTCAAAAATGTCACAAAAAGGTCAAAAATGTCACAAAAACGTCATACCGCGGTATGACGTCAAAAATGTCACAAAAACGTCATACAGCGGTATGAGGTAAAAAGTGTCACAAAAACGTCATCCCGCGGAATCATGTCAAAAATGTCACTAAAAGGTCAAAAATGTAACAAGAACGTCATACCGCGGTATGAGGTCAAAAATGTCACAAAAACGTCATACGGCGGGATGATGTCAAAAATGTTCCAAAAAGGTCAAAAATTTCACAAAAACGTTATACCGCGGTATGAGGTCAAAAACGTCACAAAAACGTCATGCGGCGGGATGATGTCAAAGATGTCACAAAAATTTCATACCACGGTATGAGGTCAAAAATGTCACAAAAACGTCATACCGCGGTATGAGGTCAAAAATGTCACAAAAATGTCGTACCGCGGTATGAGGTCAAAAACGTCACAAAAGTCACAATAACGTCATACCACGGTATGAGGTCAAAAATGTCACAAAAACGTCATACTGCGGTATGAGGTCAAAAATGTCACAAAAATGTCGTACCGCGGTATGAGGTCAAAAACGTCACAAAAGTCACAATAACGTCATGCCGCGGTATGAGGTCAAAAATGTCGCAAAAACCTCATACCGCGGAATGATGTCAAAAATTTCACAAAAAAGTCATTCCGCGGGATGATGTCAAAAATGTCACAAAAACGTCATACCGCGGTATGAGGTCAAAAATGTCACAAAAATGTCGTACCGCGGTATGAGGTTTTTGCGACATTTTTGACCTCATACCGCGGCATGACGTTATTCTTACTTTTGTCACGTTTTTGACCTCATACCGCGGAATGATGTCAAAAATTTCACAAAAAAGTCATTCCGCGGGATGATGTCAAAAATGTCACAAAAACGTCATACCGCGGTATGAGGTCAAAAATGTCTCAAAAACGTCATACAGCGGAATCATGTAAAAAATGTCACAAAAAGGTCAAAAATTTCACAAAAACGTCATAACGCGGTATGAGGTCAAAAACGTCACGAAAACGTTAAACCGCGGGATGAGGTCAAAAATGTCACAAAAACGTCATACAGCGGAATGATGTCAAAAATTTCACAGAAAAGTCATACCGCGGCATGAGGTGAAAAATTTCACAAAAACGTCATACCGCGGTATGAGGTCAAAAATGTCAAAAAAACGTCATACCGCGGAATCATGTAAAAAATGTCAAAAAAGGTCAAAAATGTCGCAAATAAAAAGTTAGATTACATTGTCACATATTCAATGACAGAACACCTTCACCCACCATGTCCAAGTTAAACTTTGTATCCTGGAATGTACATGGCATACGCTCACAGGCAAAAAGAATTAAAATCATGGATTATGTTTCTAAATTAAAAGCAGATATTTTGCTCTTACAAGAAACACACGTATTTCAATCAGAGGAAAAATCTCTTACAGATACCAATTATAATATTATCTTTTCATCTTGTTACAACAGCAGACAAAGAGGAGTCTCCATCCTAATCCATAAGAGAGTACCATTTACTTTAAACTCCACAGTAACAGATCCAGAAGGCAGGTACATTATTATCCAGGCAACAATTTTTAATAAATTATATACAATTGCCAATCTGTATGCGCCTAATAATGACGATCCAGCCTTCTTTCACACAGTTTTTTCTCATTTATCAGAATTATCTGCTAACTCATCAATTATTATTGGTGGTGACTTCAACTTAGTTCTGAATCCTTCCACAGACCGATCTAGTAGTCCAACACATACAAAACAATTACAATCAGTCAAAGTCATACAGGATTACATGAAAGATTTTGGATTGGACGATGTCTGGAGACTCAAAAACCCAACAAAGAGGGACTATACTTTCTTCTCCTCGGTGCACCAATCATTTTCAAGAATTGACTTTTTTCTCTCAAATAATTCCATCGCACATAAAGCTACCACTAGAATTCACCCAATCATAATCAGCGACCATGCACCAATATCCCTCAGCCTCCAAACCGATCCCAACCGTAAGCTTCCTCAGACGTGGCGTCTAAACATCTCTCTACTTAAAGATCCAGAATTTGATCAGATAATAAGGAGGGAGTGGGCAGACTTTCTAAAAAATAATGACTCTCCTGACTTATCACCATCTTTACTTTGGGAAACTGGGAAGGCCGTAATCAGAGGTAAAATAATTTCGTATTCATCATACAAGAAAAAAAAGGAACAACAAATAGAGACAGATATTGAGAAAAAAATTAAACAACTCACAGAGGATTATGCAATAAAACCAAGTGATCAACTATGGTCTGAACTACAAAATGCAAAATTACACCTCAACAATATCCTGTCAAAGAAAACTGAATTTTTACTACAACAACTAAGATATAATAATTTTGAACACAACAACAAATCAGGCAAATTTCTTGCGAATCAACTCCAACGCAACAAAGAAAAATCCTTCATCACAGCAATCCAGGATCCCACTGGCAATTATACTCAATCACCCGAAGAAATTAATCAGATTTTTTACAGCTATTATCATAATTTATATTCAACTGCAGTTAACCCGAACAAAGAAGATATTCACAATTTTTTTTAACAATTTAAACATGCCAGAACTAACAACTGAAAGCAGAGACACCTTAGACGCTCCATTGACTATCAATGACTTGCAGAGTGCATTAGACAGTATGCCAGCAGGCAAGGCACCTGGTCCTGATGGTTTCCCCGCTGAATTCTTTAAGCATTTCTGGCCAATATTTGCACCTCTTTTCTTCAGGACAGTGACAGAGATAAAAAGTAATGGTTATATAAGTGCTCACATGAATACAGCTGCAATTAAGTTATTACTGAAACCAGATAAGGATCCCACGCTTCCTTCTAACTATCGCCCTCTGTCATTAATCAACACTGACGTCAAAATCATCGCGAAAGCACTCGCCTCCAGATTGGAGAAAATTATCCCGTCAATAATTCACAGTGATCAAACAGGATTTATTAAGGGCCGACACTCCACCAACAATGTCAGAAGACTTCTGAATCTGGTCAGTTTGACGCAACGCTGTAACAGAGAAGCAATTGTTGTGTCCCTAGATGCAGAAAAAGCCTTTGACAAAGTCAACTGGTCCTTTCTCTTCGCTGTTCTCCGCAAATTTGGCTTCGGAGAGTCATTCATCCATTGGATATCAGCTCTTTATAACTCACCCAAGGCCACAGTCACCACCAATGGGATCACTTCAAAAAGTTTCAGTTTACAAAGGGGAACCAGACAGGGATGCCCACTCTCTCCCTTATTATTTGCAATATTTATTGAACTGTTGGCAACAGCAATACGTCAAAACACCAATATCAGAGGCATCTGCTCTCATGCATCTGAACACAAAATTAACCTATATGCGGACGACATTTTACTTTATCTGCAAGAACCCAAAACATCACTAAAAGAAATATGCAACCTCATCACAACTTTCTCACATCTTTCAGACTACTCAATCAACTGGTCGAAATCTATCATACTTCCATTAACAGAGAACTCATGGAATCCTGCAGTCCAAAACCTGAATTTTTCCTTTCCCACTGGTAACATTAGATATTTGGGCATTAATATTTCCTCAAAACTCTCTGAACTAGTCCATCTGAACTTCACTCCACTTTTAGAGAAACTGCGTGGTGATCTGAGGCGCTGGAATAACCTTCCCATCTCCCTTTTGGGACGAATAGCTACTGTCAAAATGAAAATACTGCCTCAAATCAACTATCTTTTTTCCATGATCCCATTTAAACCCACATCAAAATGGTTTCAATCATTAGATTCTGCTATTGGTAAATTCTATTCAAAGAACAAAAAAGCTAAAATCAGCCTGACTACTCTCCAAAAAAATAAATCTGAGGGTGGTCTAGAGGCCCCCAACTTCATGCATTACTACCTAGCCAACCAACTACAATATCTTACCAAATGGATACACCCACATGAAGAATACAAGTCCTGGTTGGAACTGGAACAGTTAGACTGTAACCACATCAAACTCTCTGACCTTCCCTTTATTACCGCCACCCTTAAACACCATCTTTGCTTCAAGAATCCTTTGATTGCCTCCACCCTATCCGCTTGGTGGAAATCCTTGGAAATCACTGGCTCCCAGCTTCAACCCAGTATACTATCCCCAATCTGGCACAACCCAGACTTTGTAAACAATAAAATACCTCTCAATCTCAGCTCATGGGCGGAAAAAGGGATCACCCATCTCCATCACCTTCTTCAAGATAATATAATTATGACATGTACAAACTTATTCCAAACATTCCAAATAAGAAATGGAAACTTTCTCCAGTATCTACAGGTAGAGAGGACAATCACAAGGGAAATTCCAGCGCTTAGGACCACTTTACAGCCACCTGACTTACAGCCACCAGAATTTGTCAAGCACATCGCAAAATTGTCCCCAAAAAATAAGAAAAATCTCTCAAGAATTTGTAGTTTACTCTCAAAGACGGGTTCTATACATTTACCAATTTCAAAATGGGAAAAAGACTTATCTATATCCTTTGATTATGATTTCTGGACCCAAATTTGTAGTAACACATTCAAGATGACAAAAAATACCAACTTACAACTGATCCAATTTAAGGTCCTCCACAGAACACATATAACACAACATAAAATGTACAAAATGGGCTTCTCGCACTCTGACATATGCACACAAAAGATCGCTGACACTTATTTGCATGCCCTTTGGCTATGCTCACCCGTCTATCAGTTTTGGGCAGAAGTCACGCAGAAACTCTCCTCTATCTTGGACTGCAGGATCCCGCAATCTCCAAACCTTTGTTTAATTGGTGATCTTACGACAACAACCCTACCAGACACACAATTCCAACCCACGCTTGCAGCTCTCACCATTGCCAAGAAAACTATTTTAGTTAACTGGAAAAATAAGAAAGCCCTCAACATCATCCATTGGCTGAACCTCCTCACAGAACACATTTCACTTGAGAAAATCTCTGCTACCCAGAAAAACCAATTGGTATTATTTACAGAAAAATGGTCCCCGTTTATTACATCTTTAAATATAAATCTTTAACTTTGTATTGCCTGTTAGCATATGCCACACCTCTCATAGAATTTGTGATGCTCCACAAACAATGTATTCTGTCTGTGTCATTGGTCTGACCTTTATTTTTTTTATGTCTCCTCTACTAAACTACAGTTTCTTAAAGCTTTCCTCCCCAAGGAATGTTGGTGCCATGGACTTCAAGACCGTGTTGATGCACTAGGGGTGTCTTTTCCCTCTTGTCCCCGGGGCTGCTGCACTGCTCTTCGGGGCCTGCTTGGTTCGGGCCCTCCCCCATGGTGGTGGTGTATCCGGTGTTTCGCCTTTGGAGCTCCTAGGTTGCTGGATCTGCGCGCTCTCCCGGGTTCCCGGAGGTGATGGTGGCTGGTCTCTTCTGGGGCGCTTTGGCTGGTTCCTGGGGGCCTGGGGTGTGTTGGCCCCCCCTGCTGCTCCCCCGTCCCTTTTCCGCTCCCTTTCCCTCCTGCTCCCTCCTCTCCTGCTTACCTGCTCCTCCCTGCCCCTCTCCCTCCCTTGGGGGGGCCTGGGGTCCCCTGCTGCCTGGGGGTCTGGCATGGGGGCCGGGTGGTCTCTTCTGGGGGGGGGGGTTGTGGCTCCTTCCTGGGCTTGTATGCTGCCACCGTAGACGGAAGATCGCTGGCTGGGGCCCTGGGCTGGGCCTGTGCTGTCCTGGGGTGTGGCGGGGCGGGGGTGCTATGGGTGGCGCGGTGGGGTGCGCGTCCTGTGCCCTGGTGCACTGACTTCCGGGGTGTGCGTGGACTTTGTGGTTCGTGCTCCTCTTGGCGTGGCACATCTTTCCTTCTGGGGTGGGCTGCGGCACCCGGCTGGCCTGTGCAGGTCTATGGCTGCTGCTTTGGCAGTGTTCTGGCGCTACGGCCCGCATGGCTCGCAGTGTTGGCGGGGCCCGTTGGTGTGTTCGAGCCTTCCCTGCCCCTTGCCTCTTGGCCCTGGGGGCCCTCTGCGCTGGTCCCTATGGTGATTTCGGTGTCCCATGCTGCTCTGTCCCCGTGGGCCGGACCCACACCAGACTGCCTCCTACTGTGCACCTCACACATCAGACACTTCACTGTATATATATATATTTTTAGGCACATATAGGGACACAACAGGTAGGGCCTTATGGACTGCAGAGATTGGGGACGGCGGGTGCGGTGATGGGGCGGATTGCAGTGTTGTGCGACATTGTGTCCGCCCCGTCTCCCTCCCGCTTGCCTCTCCTGCTTTCCAATTTTAATGCAGCACACACACATCTTGGGGGAGGATCTGCGGCAGCTCGGGACTTTGGGCCAGGGTAGGCGGCAGAGTACCCAGCCTCTGCTGCCCTCTGGCCCTCCCCCTTCCGCCTCTCCCGCCCCTCAAGCTTTTAATGCACCACATTACACACAGGGCTGCACTCAAACACGGTTTAGGGTTGGTTTTTCCTTGTCAGGGACCGAGGAAAACTAATAATAGGGAGGTAACGGGTATTTCACACATCCATGGCCTGTCTGGTGGGGGTCCGGCCCCCTCCGGGTATGGGGCGGTGGGGACTTACCGACATCTGGGTCACCGTGGCTTGGGTTTCCCCGGGGTCCGGAGGCGACGGTCAGGGGGGATCTCCTCCATGTCTGGCGGGTCCTCTGGTGCTGTGGCTTTTGTTGGGTTGGGGCTTGACTCACTCGCCTGATGGTTGCTGTGGCTGTGGTGCAGGCTTGCTGTGGGCAACGGCTCAGATCCGGCGGGGGTTTTGGCGCGTCTTCGGGGGTGCGGACGATGAGCCTGCCACGCTTCCCCGGCGCGTGGTGCTGGGGTATGTGGGATGCCTCCCTGGTTGCGCCGCTGACTCCCCGTCCGCTCTCCGGGTTTGCATCTGGGCCCAGCCTTGGTTTCCTCTGTCTGGCTTCCGGTGGTAGCCTGCTTGGGGTGGGGCCGACGACCTTCCCTGCGGAGGGGCGCTCGGTCCCTGTGTCTGGCTTCCCGGGCTGCGGGGGGCCTCCTGCCTCACCTGGGGTGGGGGGGCTGGGTGGGGGGGGGGTGGGGGGTGGGTGGGGTTTGGGGGCGGGGGGCAGGTGGGGTGGTTGGGGATGGGCGTTGGGTGGCGGGTGGGCCCCCATGCCCTGTGTCCTCCGGTCTTGGCCTTGGCGCACTGGGGTGTCAGTTCCTGACTTCTCTCGGTTTCCGGGTCCGCGTGCTTGTCTACGGCCTGGGTGGTCTTCTGGGTGATGCTTCCTGGTGCTCCCTCTGCCCTGGGTGTGGGGGCACTTGGCCGGCCTGGCCCTGCTGACTTGTGGTAGTCGCTCTGGGCTTTGGTGTCCATCACACATGCATGTTGGGTCAGGGCTTACCAACTCCTGTCGAGTCCCGTGTCTGAGAGCTGATGGGACCCGCCTGATGGTGTGGAGTCACTTTCCAGACTTTGCACTAAACTCACGCCCTCTATAAATTTCTCTCTCACTCCGGTCTTCTGGCATCCTAACTCTGTGTACTGTCAGGACTTCTGGTCTCCAATTTGTTTATGTGTTGATTAGTTGTTCCCAATTTTCAGATGTGGGATTGGTGGTTGGGAATGACACTGCATTTTACAGCAATCTCATGGGATTCAAATAGCACTGCCTATCTGTACCCTCCCTGTTCGTCTTGTCTTGCCCTGTCCTTCATTTGTTTCCCCCTCAATTCACTGAGGTGCTGCACTGCCCCCTCTGGCTCATGATAGGAAAATTCAATAAAGAATGACAGTTTAGCCTCCAGAGGTGACTGGTGATGGTCACGCACACGCACTAAATATTAATATATTTTGCTGCAAGACTAAAATATGCATTGATCTCATTAAAGTTGACCCCTTCTGTGGTGTTAATCATTGAGTATAAATGCAGACAAAAAAAAAAAAAATGTCGCAAATACGTCATTCCGCGATATGAGGTCAAAAATGTCACACAAAGGTCAAAAATGTCACAAAAACGTCATACCGCTGTATGAGGTCCAAAATGTCACAAAAACGTCATACCGCGGAATGATGTCAAAAATGTCACAAAAACGTCATACCGCGGGATGATGTCAAATATGTCACAAAAACGTCATACCGCGGTATGAGGTGAAAAATGTCAACAAAACGTCATACCGCGGAATGATGTAAAAAATGTCACAAAAATGTCACAAAAACGTCATACCGCGGGATGATGTCAAAAATGTCACAAAAACGTCACGCCGCGGAATCATGTAAAAAATGTCACAAAAATGTCCCAAAACGTCATACCGCGGGATCATGTCAAAAATGTCGTAAAAAGATCAAAAATGTCTCAAAAACGTCATACCGCGGTATAAGGTCAAAAATGTCACAAAAACGTCATACTGCGGTATGAGGTCAAAATGTCACAAAAACGTAATACCGCGGTATGAGGTTTAAAGTGTCACAAAAACGTCATACCGCGGAATCATGTCAAAAATGTCACAAAAAGGTCAAAAATGTCACAAAAACGTCATACCGCGGAATGATGTCAAAAATTTCACAGAAAAGTCATACCGCGGTATAAGGTCAAAAATGTCACAAAAACGTCATATCACGGGATGAGGTCAAAAATGTCACAAAAACGTCATACCACGCGGAATCATGTAAAAAATGTCAAAAAAGGTCAAAAATGTCACAAAAACCTTATACCACGGTATGAGGTCAAAAATGTCACACAAACGTCATACCGCGGTATGAGGTAAAAAACGTCACAAAAGTCACAAAAATTTCATACCACGGTATGAGGTCAAAAATGTCACAAAAACGTCATACCGCGGGATGAGGTCAAAAATGTCAAAAAAACGTCATACCGCGGTATGAGGTCAAAAATGTCGCAAAAACGTCATACCGCTGTATGAGGTCCAAAATGTCACAAAAACGTCATACCGCGGAATGATGTCAAAAATGTCACAAACACTTCATACCGCGGGATGATGTCAAAAATGTCACAAACACGTCACAAAAACGTCATACCACGGGATCATGTCAAAAATGTCATAAAAAGATCAAAAATGTCTCAAAAATGTCATACCGCGGTATGAGGTCAAAAATGTCACAAAAACGTCATACTGCGGTATGAGGTAAAAAGTGTCACAAAAACGTCATCCCGCGGAATCATGTCAAAAATGTCACAAAAAGGTCAAAAATGTCACATAAACGTCATACGGCGGGATGATGTCAAAAATGTTCCAAAAAGGTCAAAAATTTCACAAAAACGTTATACCGCGGAATGAGGTCAAAAATGTCACAAAAACGTCATCGCGGTATGAGGTCAAAAACTCCACAAAAACGTCATGCGGCGGGATGATGTCAAAGATGTCACAAAAATTTCATACCACGGTATGAGGTCAAAAATGTCACAAAAACGTCATACCGCGGTATGAGGTCAAAAACGTCACAAAAGTCACAAAAATTTCATACCACAGTATGAGGTCAAAAATGTCGCAAATACGTCATACCGCTGTATGAGGTCCAAAATGTCAAAAAAACGTCATACCGCGGAATGAGGTCAAAAATCTCAGAAAAAGGTGATACCGCCGGATGAGGTCAAAAATTTCACAAAAACGTTATACCGCAGTATGAGGTCAAAAATTCCTCAAAAACGTCATGCCGCGGGATGACGTCAAAAATGTCACAAAAACGTCATACGGCGGGATGATGTCAAAAATGTCACAAAAACGTCATACCGCGGAATCATTTCAAAAATGTCACAAAAACGTCATACCGCGGGATGAGGTCAAAAATGTCACAAAAACGTCATATGGCGGTATAATGTAAAAAATGTCATTAAAAAGGTCAAAAATGTCACAAAAACGGCATACCACGGTATGATGTCAAAAATGTCACAAAAACGTCATACCGCGGAATGATGTCAAAAATGTCACAAAAATTTCATACCGCGGTATGAGGTCAAAAATGTCACAAACACGTCATACCGCGGAATCATTTCAAAAATGTCAGAAAAACGTCATACCGCGGGATGAGGTCAAACATGTCACAAAAACCTCATATGGCGGGATAATGTAAAAAATGTCATAAAAAAGGTCAAAAATGTCACAAAAACGGCATACCACGGTATGATGTCAAAAATGTCACAAAAACGTCATACCGCGGAATGATGTCAAAAATGTCACAAAAATTTCATACCGCGGTATGAGGTCAAAAATGTCACCAAAACGTCATAACGCGGAATCATGTCAAAAATGTCACAACAACGTCATACCGCGGGATGAGGTCAAAAATTTCACAAAAACGTCATACCGCGGGATGAGGTCAAAAATGTCACAAAAACCTCATATGGCGGGATAATGTAAAAAATGTCATAAAAATTTCATACCGCGGTATGAGGTCAAAAATGTCACCAAAACGTCATAACACGGAATCATGTCAAAAATGTCACAACAACGTCATACCGCGGGATGAGGTCAAATATTTCACAAAAACGTCATACCGCGGGATGATGTCAAAAATGTCACAAAAACGTCATATGAGGTCAAAAATGTCACGAAAACGTCATACCGCGGTATGAGGTCAAAAATTTCACAAAAACGTCATACAGCAGGATGAGGTCAAAAATTCCTCAAAAACGTCATACCGCGGAATGATGTCAAAAATGTCACAAA